>DWTW01001828.1:0-11930 GCA_018246275.1 Papilio slateri
TCATATTAAAACATAAACACTTTTATATTTTTAGTTGAAAAATAACAATTCAAACTTACAATAAAAATACAATTAAAATATTATACCAACACTCACGCCATTGAAAAGTATTTTGCTGGTGACAGATTGCCCTTGCCTGAGACAAATAAACAAACAAAAAACTTAAAAAGTCTAACTAAAAAGTCTTAACTTAAAATTAACCTATGGGATCGTGGTAACGTATTTGACCCTTTGAAAAAAAAACCATGAGAATTGGCACCTTCTTTTTGGAATTTAATTGCTTAAATTTAGTTAAACGTTAGCTAAAACGTTACAACAACGTAGACACGTTAAAACGGCAAGTACCGCGCCCCGCAGCGGTGTTGGCCAGCTACCGTCTTAACGTATTTAATTAATACATAGATAAGCAATCCTGTTATATAACTAAAATAAAAATTATATCCACACCCATTTGATATAGCTATAAATACACAACATATAAATTAGTGTGACCGATAGAAGATAATATTTGTAGCGCAAACTGGGTCATCGGGCGAGGAACTGCAAGTGCGCGGCGACGACCGCGCTCAGCCGCAGCCGGCGCCGCCAGTACTTTGTGTAGGTAGGCAAGTTAAATATTGCTTTTACTTGAACAATCGCCTCTTCCGAGGTGTACAATTATTCTTCCTTTTATCGCAGACGCTAAACACAGAAGTGATGATGGGACCGTAGTAACCTAGTGGTAACCTAGTGAAAGCCACCGATAGACAGAAATATCTTTTGTTATATTACGAAGACTATACGCTAACCGTTCGGTTCTTTAGTTAGTTTGAATAAGTTTTATTATTTGTGGTCAATCTGTAGTTTATTCCTAAAAAAATATAACGAAACGTTAATTCAAACAAGGTGACATTTGACTGGATTTTTTGACTGGACACTCAAGCTGTATCTAGTTTAGACGGGAAGTAATAACTTTTGCAATAGTTGACGAATATAAAATGTGAAACAAACAATATATGTACACGTTAAAGCGTGCATAATTCACCAGGCTTACAAGTTTTATTATCAACGCAAATAAACTAAATCCAAATATTCCCATGAGAGGACAAGAAAATAATTAGATACTGTTTTAGATTCGCCACGCTTCAAAAGATTATGTGAACCTTGAAATTCTGTTGATGACAATAATTGTATTAACGTAGGTACTCCTAAGATACACAATTCTATAATCAGTTAGCTTTGTACACAAAGAGCAGAGCGACGCCTGAGATCAGTCGGAGGTAAGGTACAACGAAACAATAGAATTATAACGAACCAAACGAGTATCAGACCTTTAAGCCGAATCACAAACAGAAAGGATTTCCGCCAAATCCACGTTGTCATTTAACGTAATGACATTTTATTGGAAAATGTGAACATTGCTAAATTTCCTTTTGAGTCTATTTGATTATCTTCAATTCAAATGAAATCAGGTTGCTCCGATTAGAATTTCGATGTTACTGATCGAATTGAGGACGATTAATGAATCGATTTTCATGGGAAAGAAGCTATTGCTCTTAACCTATTACTTTTTAAGACACAATTATTCGTCAACCTAACCTACTATGAACCTTAAAATATCAATGGTAATTTGATTAAATTTCAAATATGTTAAGAGAGATGTATTTCAAACATTTATGATCAAAGTAAATATTTTCTTTGTTTTAAGACCCTACATTATTTTGCTGGCGTTATAACAGTACAGAGTCGTTAATGACAAGCATCATTAAAGGGTCTGGAAAAACACAGGCATTAAATGACCCTCGGTAGATCTCAGCAGCTTTCTCTGTTAGATAAGTGTAACATTAGCATAATGTACACATTGAATATAATGCTGTGTCGGTGTACGGTGTGCCGCGTAGATGAGGAGCAAACAAAACATCGTGAGATAAGTTGCTGTTACAATTCAGTTCACTTTACCTCAACTTTCAGTAAAAGATGGCAAACGAGTTAGAGTTTTACGAAATTCTAAGAGGCGGCAGCTATATCTAATTCTTCTGGTGTACAGATACGCCCTCCTATAGGAAATATCAGGGGGAGTAGATAATAGAGGCGTATGCGACAGTAAGGATGTGGAATCAGAACCACCTCTGACTTCATTAGTCAGACAAAATTCCTCCATTTGAACGCATTCTACGGCGAAATCTGATAACTAAAAAATGTAGCAAGCAAAAGTTAATTTAAAAAAAAAACAATGAAACTGACTGCCTGAACCCCTATGACACTCCGGGGAAGAATTCGAATCGTATGACACCTTATTCTTCAAAATCGCTCAAACCGTTTAGGCTACAGGAAGTCACAATGGAACAGACATACCCGCGAAAAACATTATCCTCCTGTCAGTCGGCTAAAAAAATAGTGCACGCAGTTCACTTTTATTATAGCTTAACTGAAAAACCCCTTCTTCAAGAGTATTTTCAATAATTGTTACGATCTAATAGCAACAAACTTACTAGGAAATACATACAGAGAGTTATGTAAGTAAGGACTAAGGAGTTCTTAAACCGTTCTTTTGGACTAAACAGGTAGTTGAGAGAGAGGTCGTCGCGTGTATTTGTAGTGTACGCACCTAGCGTGAGGGGTGACGTGGCAATTAAAACACTTACAAACTCTGACAGTTGGTTTACTAGTGACCAATATCACAGGCGCGAACAGCGCGCGGGCACGCGCACGTGTACACACGTACACCAGTACTGCATGTAGTTAGCGCAAGCAATAAAATACAATACTAAGCCGTGGAAAACTTTATATAGAAAATGGCACAAGTGTTCCTCGGGATTTACAGCCAAGACAAACTAACGAGCGGCGTTACCTATAGAATGAACTGTACCTTCTTAAAACTTTTGGCGTAAGTAGATGTGAGTGCGGGCGAGTTCCGACGTTTATTGGAGTTTAAGTGAGTTAAGTACTACGAGGAACCCGCGGGGGAGGTCAGGAAACTGGGCAATACTCTTCTGGTGTTGGAAAAAATACACTCCGAGACATGTATTTAGCGCAATGACTATTCGATGTTTATGATTCAAATTGGTTTTACGTGTAGTGTTTCAATGATAAATATAAATAAGAAGATTTATATAAATATATATTAAGTGTAAAAGTGGTAGGAATGTGCTAAATGAATGTCTGCGAATCAAAGCTACAAGTAAATATAAGCCCATTTAGTGTATATTACCCCAATTGTGACAGAAATTGCTATTCGTTTAACGAGCTTACCTATAAGTCATACTTTAGGAATAGAACCAAAAAGGTGTTTTTTAACGACATATTCCATATTCCAGTGAATATTGTAATTACTTTTAATAACATAAAACTAGTGCTGTGCGTTTCATTAAGAAACCCACGATCAGACGCAAACCGCGGAGTCAATTACACCGTAAGCGTCGGTGCCGGCTGTGTAACAACCACCTTATTGAGTTATTTCGCGCCACGTCGGCTGACTCCGCTCGCGGGTAGCAAACAAAATATAGTTCCCGTAGGAAATTAACTGTTCCCGGTATCGAGTGGTGCGGGAAGCGCGGCGGAGCTTTCGCAGCTTCCGGGATATCGTCTTGTAGATATTCTAACCGAAGCATGTATATTACTAATATAAGAGCTGACAAATTATGAATAGTCAAATGTGACCTCCTACGGCTGTTCAGGCTTGACCGATTTTGAAGAGTGAGGTGTCGTTCGATTCGTATTCTTCCCCAGCGTGCTATAGGGTCAGTCAATAAGGTTTTTTGTTTTTTTAATTAATTATTGCTTGTTAATTATTATGTCACCTACAGCTTGATCACAATCCTACCGTATATTAGGAGACGATATCATCAAGGGTTGTATGTATAGTTATTGCTTAAAAAACCTACAAATATTGCAAGCAATTAATTTGATTGTAAATACGAAATTTAAATTTATTTTATGAAGTGTAAGTATATAACTTTAATATCCAAGTTTTCATTCACATATAAAACACACACTTTTACCGTACGGATCGCACTGAATAGCGGCCTCACGCCAATCAATAATCTGCTAATTTATTTCAGCATCGCACCGAAAAGCCAAGCACTTCCGATCCAAATGCACCCCTATTGTGTATGCCATAGTGATACAGTTTGCACCGTTTCAATCATTCCACATTGGTTTTCAATTGAATATCAATAACATCCGAGCCAGCAATCGTTAATAATTTTTTTTTTCCATTTTCAAGATATTAAACATGACTTTAAAAATGTTTCAGTAAACATTACACGTGGTTACACAATCTACAATCTCCTAATGATCTGGTCGAGGTTGCGGGTACTATAACGACGCGCTCTCTTGTGCTGTAAAACCTGTCAATGGATCTTAAATTATTTTGGCGTTTTCATATTTTTATGATGAACGGTGATCACTAACTATTGGATAAATGGCAACGTTTGCCATATTCAGCTAACAACTTTGTATTATAAAAAAAAGAATAAATAAGATAGCCATAGCCTCACACGGCCTGTAACGCACGCACACACACGCGCAAAAGCGATGGAGTATTTATATATATATTTTTTATTCTTTTTCTCACATAGTTTTTGTACTTCTCTTTTTTGTAATATCAAGTTTTTAGATTTCCTATTTATGCAAATAAAACACCTTATCTGTCAATTTAACCTTAAATGTATTATATTATGATTAGATGTTTCCTATGGTCGGCGACCCCTCCGGTCTTAAGATTCCCGTAAACATCTTAGGGAAAGGGGGGGTGACTGAAAACCAGCGCAACGACACGAAAACAAGATCCCGTCTTGTTTTCGTGTCGGCGAAACTGAGTCACCTCCTTTTGCCATTATATTACTAGCATATTGTTTTTTTTGTGTCTTCTGTAATTATTTTTTGTTTTTTGGATGGCAATAAACGGTTATTTATTTATTTAAGATAAACAAAACCGATCGTCTTTTTAACCTAATCATTTTGAAAACGAAGAGATAGACCCGACTGGTTTCAAGTGTAGCGATAGCTTGCGGTTATCAGACGTCATCGAATGCGGAAGACCGTTCTTTTACTCTATTCATGAATCACAGGACACTGTGCACATAGCTGTACTCGCAATACAATAAGTACGCTCAGAATATGTCGCCTTTACATGTAACTGTGTTATTTCACAGAAGGTAACAATAGGCTGGGAACAGCGAGATTTTTTTAATGTAACTAGTTCACGTCTAATTCCTATGTAAGTATATCAGTATATTGCTGATGATGCTTTCAATATTTTAGTGTGCTGCAAACAACTCCCTTTCAAAGGTGTGGTCCTGCTTAAGTATATAAAGAAATATCATACCACAGGTACATACACCAGGTGTGCGAGGAGAGGTAATAGAGACACTATCCATATGATTTATTCATAGTAAAAAGTTCTATCGTATTTTAACTGTGACACATTTTCAAATAATTTTGTGCAGAATTAATTGCAGACGTGTATACTTATGTTTTGCATTGTGTGTGGCCCTCGGCCATGCAAAGTTTGGAGAACCCTATTTAGTTAATTATGTAGTTTACGTCTAACTGTCCACATAAAACATAACTCAGAGTCATAGTAAGACGACCGCGGATTACCGAGTGGCACGGACGGAGCCGCGGTCCGAGGCTATGACATCACGCGTCCACAGCGTGACTCACGGGCGCCGGCCATTCTAAGTACTTGCTGTGTAATTTTAAACCAGTCGGTGTGCGAGCGACGCACCACCACACCACTTTCATTTTAAAACTGCATATCAATCAATGCAAAAAGCAAAAGAATCGAATTACAATAACGGTTGAGGATTCGAATCTCCGTAAGATAATTAATTGATAAATTTACAATTTACCGATTTTTATTACACAATTATGAATTACTAAAAGCTTAGACGCAAGGTTTTCCAAATTAAGTCAATAGCTTAAGAAGCCACGAAATATTACTTTGAATGCAGTTGTAGTCTGAAATGATAGAGTACAGTACCCTCATCTCTAAATCAATATAATATTATATTCGTCAACTCGTTGTCAATTCCAAGTCGAGGTTACACTAAATCATCGGGATATGTACATGTCCCGGTGCATTAAGTTCATTAAAATTTCACGTACCTGTATCGAAAATTGATACAATAAGAATTTTTATTAACAACCTTTAAATATTATTTTATGAAATTGTTATGGAACGAAAAGTAAATCCAATATCTAAGTCGATCACTAATTAGTTTCAAGCTCATATCAGCTATCAGTTTTCCATGTCTATCGTCACTTCTTTTTACAACAATAATCGCATTAACAACGCCTTACAACTGATTAACTAGGTAGATAGAAATTGTCACAAGCTACCTACAAAATACCTACCGGATATTGAGTACCAGATATAATGGAAGATTAACCAGTGGCCAATATTTGGACCAAAAACATGTTATCCGGCCGATTTTGTGCAAGAGATTCCGGCAGACGGAAATTCTTTCTTACTCGATTGCAGCGGACACTTTATCACAAATCTCCCATCGCCATTAACTTTGCTAACAAATACTAAAATCAACCATTCAAGCATTTAACATTTAAAAGTTATAATATAAACATTTTTTTTTAATTATTAGTTAAGATTTCGATATATAAAAATTACCATTCTACAATACGTACACGGCGTGCCGCGGCCGTAAAACTAAAGTAATAGTAAACCGTGCCGTCTGACTTGGGGTTGTTTTCATTAATATTTGAGCAGCAAAGTGTGCGCGGAGGAAATTTAAGAGTTCGGTCCGACCGCCCTCCCTCGGTCACAGCTGACAATGGATGCCCTCAATTTACACTAACAGGGAACTTCGCTAGATTACTTTATACTGTTTTAATTAGGTAGATAGGCTTTATAAATAATTAATAATAAACAAGTTTGACGGAAACGTCACAAGTTCCCATTTTATGTACACTGTTAGGCGAAATCCTTATTTATTTTATTGTTATAAGAGACGACTCCCCCGCCCCGCCCAGCTTCGCGCGGAGAGCGCAGCTGATAATACCTAAGTTATTTAGCGTATCCAGCATCCGCATCCACAATAATCAGCATTTCTTAAGACCAACGACTGTAAAGTGAATCCTGGATGCATAAGGACAAGAAGATACACAATCTTCCGTAATAATTGTCATTACTTTACTGCTGTAGTTCCACTTGGCGTTACCTTACCTTGGTTCAAGTTAACACATATGTACAAAACAAGGTACTAGGCTATAGTTTGCTTTTTCAAAGTAGATAAGTTTATCACACGATGTCGTGTTATATCACGAATGAGGGTTGATGAGCCGGCCCGGGACAAACACGGTGTTTGGTGTTTAATGAAGCCGGGTAATGTAGTCCGGGTCGGTATCTCCGAGCGTCTCCTCCGAGCGCCGCCTCTTGTTTACTTTGCATACAATTTCCCGGGAATTAATTTTAACGCTGATAACGGTGCGGCCGGATTGAAATTTCGATGCGGTCGTTACCACGCTACGTTTTATCTTAATGAGGTTAGAGAAGTAATCTCCTCAAGTCTTGCGTCTTTACGTCGCTCGTTTCATGTAGATGTAGGCTAACACAAATAAAGCACTTAAATTAATGACAGTTTCAGGTACAAGATAATTATAGTAGAAAAATATATAACTAATACAATATAAATATAAACATACAAAAATATACACTTATTTATACATATAAAACAAAGTCGTGTTAGTTACACCATTTATAACTCAAGAATGCTTCACAGACAGGACAGGATTAGACGGCGAAGGGATGAATAGGAAAAGGATTTTTTTCCTATCTATTATTCACTTTTCTGGTTATTCCAAAAGGTAAGCAGCGTATGTTCAACACATTTGCTGGTTACGGACGTCTATGGGTAGCGGTCCCATAACATACATATATCTACGGAAGTAATCGATTAAAGATTTATAATCTGCATCAGTAAATCATTGCAACCCGGCGGTGGCGGCGGTGGCGGCGGTATCGAATCCATATCACATATAGAGGGAATTAATCATGCACCGCATTATTTCCTCCAATCTCGTATAATTATAAAAGTTCCAATTGGTAATCGTAATAAACGAATCCGTTGTACATCAGCGAAATGCGAAACCTTACACTATTCACGTAATTGTATGCACACGTTCCCAATATGAAACAAGGCAAATGATTAATATAAAGGAATTTGTTAAAATGTATGACTATTTGTTTTGTTATAAAGTCGTCTAAAACATCAAGCAATGATCTCGTACCATCAAATAATTCTTAATAAACACGTCAAGAACAATGTCTTATGTAAACAAAAGTCGAAAGTCAAACGAAAGTTAAATTTCTGCAACAAGTATTTGCTCAACATAAATTAAAATGTTTAAAATATCTAAGCTTGAAAATCCTCGTAAAAATTTGGTAAATAACTTATTGCTTTTTTAAACTTTTTTCATCTGAAAAGCTCGATCGCATGGAAAAGGAACATAATTCATGCAAAATTTATTTTACAGCTCAAAAGGCTTAAGGAATCTGCAGATAAAAGTTTCAAAGATTAACGCCTTTCGTCTGCTCCGCTGTCCTTAGAAAACTTTTGAGGTCAAAATACTATTTTCAGTAAAAGCCTAATAATTAAAATCTAGCCCGTCATTGTAGATCAATTGAGCGTTACCAATTTTCTTATGGTTCCTTTGTTATAGAAATATTTTAAGAAATGATATGAATATTATAATACGTAACTATATCTTTGCGTTGCTTTTGTTTGACATTATGTCTTTATGTTCATATTCTGCAGTTCTCTTTTTGAAGAGGTTTTAGGAAATTAATCTATTGAAAAGAAAATTAAAAGCGACAGAATTTATCACTTGACAACCAGGTAAACGCTTAAGTTGTTTGTCATAAACTTTTTCATTTCACCTACACCAAATCGAACACTAAAGACGTGATTTTTTTTTATTTAAAGCATTAACAAATGTAGGTTAAGTGTAGACTCACGTAAAAGAAAGTTTTTATGTTGAAGTTTAAATCCAACTTAAAACTTACTGAACAAAACTGCAAGCAACAGCTGCTTGGTGTAAGTTATTTAAATAATCCTTTGAGAGATTAACGCCCGCAGTTCGGGCGGAAGGCTTTAAAATGTATTATTTGCATATGGTTAATTGTAACCTAACCTAACATAATAGGTCATGGCAGTGCCTGTGTGTATTTCGAATCATCGATCTTGTTTTTAGACATCAGTAGTGTAGGTCAACAAGACCTTGCAATCCTTAACGCAGTAGAGTTTGCAGATGTTCCTATACAGACGGTCTGCTTGTACTGTAAGAGATGTATCTTGTGTGGTATACACAATAAAGAAAGTGCTGTGTGCTCTACTTGCATAAACAGAATGTGAAAATATCATCTTGTAACGGAAAAGATGTTATAAGAATTAACAACGCAACAGTTGTGAATTATTCATTCAATCAAACAACTTAATTAAATATTAGAAGTAACAATATTTTACATTACAAATACGAAAAGATATATTAAATGTTACTGTAAAATATATAAAACATTAGTAAATACATATTATTATTGAATTAACAATATAATGTATTATTCATTTTATATACGAATAAAAATATATTTCAAACTGATGCAATCGATTGTTCAATCGAGTGATGTTGCTATTTTTGTGGTAAAATCAACAATTATAAACACATTATATTACATTATATACATGTATTTAACTTCACACCACTAAGGTATTAAGAGATATATCAATCTGGTTATAGTAGAGCCAAGCCAATAAAAGGATCCCTATTTTTCTGCATCAATAAAAGTTCGTGATTGAAATGATTAAAATTTTACAAAGGTCCAGATCAGACAAATTAATTGAATCTTAAATGTCGGCAGAACACAATAGAATATATGACTTGGACCAATTTAAGTCGTCACACGAAACTAAATAGTCAAGAGCCGCAACAATGGAGGCGGGTGAACTGACAAATTAGTGAACCGTTGCGTGGGCGGGTCTTTAACGACCCCATTCGTCTGTCAAATAGACAATATATTATCATGAGCTAGGGCTATATGCACACATAATGCAAGCGCCACCACGACAAGGACACACCAAAAAAATACAGAAAAGCCGTAAACTTTTGATTGTAAATTTACACATTTAAAGTAACATTGATTTCACAATGATGGATTAATCAGTAACCGGCCTCGTTAAGACACAATAATCTTACACTTTGTACATTTTCCCACAGTTAGATCAACGCTTATGTATTTTTTAATTGAACATGCAAACAAGAAAGTCACCAGATACGTTGACATCCCTCGTGAACACCGGCAGCACCAAACTAGTTGTAGGTATACTGTCCAGCTTTAGAAAGGCATAGGAAATAAAAGAAGGTAGATAAAGCGGCAATGAAGTGGGAAGTTGATTGTTGTTGTCTCACACGCCAAATAAAACATATATGTAGTACGGTGGAGTACTATACTAGCTAGTCCAATCATGTATATGTGAAATTCATGTTCAAAGGTTTCATGTAAAATTCATCCAAATTTAATTGTGTACAGTCATCGATTGAATAGTTGAACAACAGCCATGATAAGTATGTATATATGTTATGTAAGAAGTACAGACAATTTGACGGCAGGTAAATTTTTCATATCCGGTGTGCGCGCAGTCTAATGACATATCGTAAGCTGAATATTATAGAGTTGACATTTATGGACAGGTCGCGAGACGTCGGTCGGTTTGCGCGGTTTCAACTCACTCCTTCGAGATTGAACAAGGATTAAAAGGGATTTCATCTCCGGGACGAGCTAAATTGACATGGCTGTCGCGTTTTATGATCGGAGGACTCGATCGTTAAATATACAGACGTTCTTCAATGTGTAAGACATTGAAGAACGTCGTCATTATTCCGAGTGGATGTTGAATTTGTTTGATATTCGTAAAAGTTAAAGTAATATCACTCTATACGTATCCTATTTATCTGCCACGTCACGGTGTGATGACTTAAGGAAATTGGGCATCAAAATAATAATGCGTTTGAATTTAATAATGTCCTTGTTGACGTTTGTAAGAAAAACCTATGTCCAATAACAGATGAATATGTTGTACGTATATTCTTTTGTAATAAAATCCGATAATTTTGATTATACCCTAGAGTTAAATAAGTAATTTATTAAAATGAGGTATTTAACTCTAACACCAGTATCAGAGTCCATTCGGTAAAATAAAAATGCACCAATACAATATTTTACAGCTGTTCTGGCTTTGAGATTTATGCAACAGCCCCAGGTCTGTATAATTGCCACGTTATAAGTTTTAATTCGTGTTAAAAGATGGTTTAATAGCGGTGTCCCTAAAAACATTTCTATATCTTTATAGAAAAATGGTATTAAATTTTAAATGGAATCAATTAAGACATTAAATACAATAAAAACTTAACCGATAAATTAACAGCAGATTCTACTGCATAAAACCAAAACATACTTCAATTCTCGTTTAAAAATCATCAATCGAGGGTTAAAGCAGACGCTAGCCACATTACCGTGCTCCAACACATTTCTGCATCGTGGACACGACGCCCGTGGCCGGAGGCTCGAGGACCGACGCTTGACCTCGCAGCCAAGACCTTGAGTTATTTATGGACCGCTTCGTACGACTCCCTCTAGGTGCTTTTATGATCTCATCCATTGACATGAATTCAGTCCGTTAGCCATGATAGGTTTGTTTAGAAATAAGATAGGGTCAGAGGTTATAAAAATTTAATTCAAAATATTTTTCATTATTTGAACTATATACTAACTATTATACTAAGGATTATTCGAAATATGTATTTATGATTCTACAATTGTTTATTCGAACTTAATATTTCTTCAATTGACTATCCCAAATTTTAATTAATTTCTTCAGTTGATTATTTTCACCATTTAAAAAGTTTCTTTAGTAAGAAATATTACATATAGTCAG
>DWTW01001829.1:0-11930 GCA_018246275.1 Papilio slateri
AATGATGCTTCAACATTACTCATACAAGATGTTTACAGATAAACAAAAATAATGAAATGTTAACAATTAATGGATGCATTTCTCCGACAAGTCGGATGAATGGTGAGCGGTGGGCGGCGAGAGTCGCGGCACGCATCGCGTGGGCGGGGCAACAACTAATTATCATCAGGTAATTAAATGATTATGGATTCAACAACTGAACCACGTAATCATTGGTCCTAATTTATTTTTCATCTGGTATAATCTTATTAACCTTATACGATAAGCAGTTATTATGATATTACATAACATATATTTTATGAGAATATTTATATAATATCGAATTTTTAATTGTGAAATGATTTATGATAAAAACAGGTTTAGCTGACCGATTATATTTTCAAACATTCGATCGAACAATAACGAAAGACAATTTGCGTCAATAATGACGTACGCTTGGGAAGTTTTGACATCGGCTGGCCGGATACGGCGCGAGACCTTGCCAAATGAACGCTGCAAGGAGGTGCGGTGCAAGGCGCCGCGTTGACAGACATTTCCTCCACGGAGGCGCGCTCACCACTAAATATATCGGCCTGACACTGAGACGGTCGCCTCTCCCGTCTCGACCACCTGAAACCGAAAGTCCCCAGTCGCCCGCCAGTCTCGGCCTTAATAAAAGGAGGTTCAACAACCCAGCCCCGAAGTCGCCGCCTAGATGAATGCGGTACGTGGTTAATATCTGGCGAGATCGAAATAAATCGCTAGGATTATTGCCAAGTGGAAAATCATCGTAATATATTGGACGCGTGGAATTCACTTTGACAATATTTTGACAGTGCGCGGTCTCGGGGATTTAATTCGAGGCACATTCGAGCGGTTTTTATTTTGTTTTTTTTTTTATCAGTTTTATTCTCGCGCCGGTCGGGCGCTCGGTTATGAGTAATCCGTTTCTTCTTAAGGATCTATTTTGATGCGCGTCGTTTATATGTCGGGAGTACGTCTTTCTATTAATACGGCAGTCGTTTCGTTATTTGTAATTATAGCGTTGGTCAGTTTGTAAACAAATGTGGAGTGATGAAAGAGCGGGATAAAAAAGCGGCATTAAATGCATGTGTGACTGTATTAGCGAGTGCAGAGCCGGATAGAAGCAGGCGCCACAGGCCGGCCATCTAAGGAGTGCAACTGTACAACCGGACTGCCAGACCGCCTCCTTTAGCAATCATCTAAAAAGTATTTTTGAGTTAATGTTTAATTCTGTCTTGTCACCGGCAACTGAATGTTCAGTAAGTACTAAATTGTTCGTTCACGCAGCCAAATAGAATTCGGTAGATTAGGTACATTAAAATTTCTTATAAGTATGTTCCAGTAAAGAATAAATTAGATTTACATATACATTTACTAGGTGTTTGCGTCCAGAATCGTTCGGAACAAATAGCTGAAACTCAATATAGGACGATAATAATAAACATTTTAAAGTATATTATTTCTGGATATTATAGCTTTCTAATGGTGTAAGAAATATTAAAATCGTTTCAGTACTTTCAGAGTTTCCCCGTCAACAAGCAATTCAAATTGGGTAGAGGTACTAATTTTATAATGACGTAATTGTATGTCATATTTGAAATACTCAAGGGTTTTTAGAGCTTGTATATCTATCGTAATAGTGAACACGTCTTGTTTAATTTACATTGGTCGGAATGATCCTTATTACTCGCAAGTAACGCAAGAAACTGCACGTATATTTTCTTCACCACAGTGAGATCACATCACACGTTGCAATTACGTAATTAGATACACCGATAGAGCTATAAAAAGAAGCAAACACTTATCCATTATCAGCAATAACTAAAGGATTTATAAATAGCTTTAACGTCAAAGATTAAATTTATACTCTTGCTTGGCTCGGATTAGTTTGATAAAGAAAAAAAAAACAAATTAACTGTTGAGTTATCAATGAAGCAGCGATTAAAATGTTCAGTTTAATTCCTATTTCATATTTGACCACCAGTGACGTAAGAGAGATTAAAAAAGGCATTGACAGACTTGTTTATATGTAAAATTAAAATTTAAATTTTTCTACGATTAAGCTACGAATCGAGTAGGAAATTTGTCGTATTCGATTAGTCAACGTTTTTTGGGTCTAACTTAATAAAAAAATGTAATAAATGGATCAAAAAAAGAAGCAACATATTGCGACAAGTTAATTCGAAGAATCAGAACCGAATCTCTAACCGATGAAACAACCGTAACCATACTTTATGGTTAATAACTCGTACATATCAGTCGATATATTTTCGAGGTTTAAACCGAATACTGAGTGTCCCGACCTCAAATTTCAGCTCAGGTCAATCTAGGCAACAAAAAAACACAAAGGTCTCTGCATCCAGACGTGTTTTTGATACTATTACACGTGCAACAAACTAAAGGGCACGTCTTGCTTTGTTTGCAAAAATTTAAAGCATTAAAATATTGCCTGAGCTTCGATACAGGGATTTTTTTTCCATTTACCATCTAAAAATATGCTCTGCATATGAAATTCCAATGGCTAAATATATAACACGGATGGTGTATATAGTGCAAGAGGTACATATCTACATAAAAAAGGCTTGAGAAAGTTAAATTTGTCAAAATTGGTCCTTACATTTACCAAAAGAAAAATTCTTAGCATAAGAGGGAATAAATTAAATTTTAAATGTTTTATAATTGCACCACAAATTTAGTCAAGTATATATGTATTAGATTTAATAACTTTAACATTAAGACTTTACTTGCTATTTTAATGGCTAGCCTATATATAATCTTGTAACAAATCTAGCTCAAAAACATACAGATTTAAATTTAAATTTGAAAGAAAGAAGTGCTGTTCAAAAATCCTCCAAAGAATCTACCTGAATAAGGAGCCATCTTACACATCGTGAATAAATTAATATGTTTGCAAACACACGAAAAATAACTTTCAGTCACCAACACCAACACTCATAGACTATATATAAAAATGGACACTACGATTAACTCATTGTGTAACACATTCTAAATAACCCAAACGGCTTATACGAAAATAAACTGGCGGACTAAACAAAGTCCGACGTGTGGTGGAGCCGGAGAGTAGACAGCGAGACGACGCAAGCCGGAAGCCATCCAGCCCACCGCTGCACTAGTCGCCGGCAGACGCGACTTAGTCACTCCAAAATATCACACACGAGATACAATTTCTTTTATATTGACTTATTTACACACGCGCGCACTTACAATTACTTAAAGGGCCCAAATTCTAGTTAAGTTTCTGTTGGAAATTTTAGTTTCATTCATGTATTCATCTAGTAATATTATTACATTTAGTTTAGTTATTTCTTTTGTTTAATACAGTGATCTTAGAACGTGGATGTAAATGAATCAATAACCTTGGCTCATTAATATCTCTATCTACCTCAGTTGGTTAAAATATGCGGGCTTGTCACGAATTATATGTTATACAGAACAGTTTGATAACAAATCTTCCTTTGAACGCAAAAGTAACATTTTTAAATAATCTAGACAAGAAACAATTTCTCGTAATATGATTGATTGAAATATAATTTCCTATACTTGTAAGCAGAATTGCGAATTCATATACATGAGTTTGCATAGCATTTATAACCGTCAAAACAAACTTTATATTTTATGATGACTTTAAGAAGCAATGACGCGTTTCTCTAAAACCGTTTCAAAGGTCTATAAATATATAATTGCATAGATATCGAAGCTAACGTCGGCATGCAACGAGCTAACTAGCCGGCGAGCGCGCGGGATATGAAAGTCACACTAGCATTTATCCATAACACGTTTCGCGAACGATTGAGAAGAGTGCTCGGCTACATTAAGTGTTGCGTGAGCAAACAATCTCTCATCGAGCCATTATCGGCATTAGGATAATGCTTTATAAGAGCAAGATTTGCGCGTCCGTCTTCGGCATTTGGCGGGCGTGTTTGTGTTGCCCGCCGATGGGTAATCTCTGGAACATTGACATTTGGCGCCAAAAGCAGCTCCCTGAGTGATTGTGAGTGCACCATTTGGCGCGAACTGGAAACGTATAAATATTTACTGAGCTCGGACTCTAAGTGGCTCCGTATTTGTACTTGGTTAAATATAAATTTCACCACCATATGGGCTCGACGAGTCAGATTTGTTTGCATTTGCAACTATGTAATATATGTAAAGTTCAATGCAAATATTCAAATCATCACAGATGATATAAAATATTTTATGAATTTGCAAAGGTGCATCGACAAGTAATTTGATGTTGCTTGCTCAACCTCTTTCAAGGGCTATTTATTTAGTAAGTCATGGTGCTTTCCCTGTCGAGCTCACCTATTTGTAACACGATAAACCTTGATTCGTTATCATTGCCGAGTTTATAAATATACATAAATACCTCGCAAACAGTGTACTAACCCATCAATTGATGTTTGAAATTATTTGTTTAAACTTTATTATGCTTTTTAATTAATATGGCTACAAAGGTATGTTTAAACCAACCAACAGAGCGTGAAAAGAAATAGTGGTAGGAAAACAGTCGATATGTAAATATTGTATTTAGATATAATATTAAAGCAACTGCCTCAGGTGCTCGTGAGCAGCGGTAATCACTTAACAGCGGTAATTCTTGTATATTTCGGTTATGTCGGAAACGGCTCTAACGATTTAGATGAAATTTTACATTTAGATGCTGTGTATTTTTTAATTTATCTACATAGGTACATCTTATTCGTAAAAAGGCAAATTTCCACGAAGAAAAAAAAAACAAATTATTAGAGCGCCATCTATTTGTGGCATCGTATATCTGTACATTTTTGTCAATTGTCAATGGATGATAACTTACTGGTTGCTATAAATTTGACGATACGTCGCTAGATGTCATTCGAATATCTTTCAAAGAAACGCAATCAGCGAAGCTCGGTCCACAGCTAGTTGTTTTAAATCGAGCAAACATATCCAGGAAGTTCTTAATTGATGTACTTTTAACTTAAACACATACATAAGACACTGTAAGAAAAAGAAGCAATACTTTAAAAGATCTACTGATAATGTATCATCACAATAAATATTATCATTCCGTCCTAATTGTTCGTCATTATGGAATTCCTGTTCTACGCATGGTAAAAACGTTGCTCTCAAACGCCTTAACATTTGCGTGAAAATCTTACATTTAAAAGAATTCATCCATTCCCAGTAATATTTAGTCTGGTAAAGTTTGCATTTATCTCTGCATTTTTTCCACCCGATAAATGTGTTTGTATAACACTTGTACGTATTTAAAGAAAGATAAATAGTTTAATTATTTTTTTAAATACATCTAAAGCTTAGTTTTGTTATAAATGTACTAGTCGGCCGTACAGAATTCCGCAGTGCGCACCAAATTGTTTTTTTTTTTAAATCTCAAAAAGAAAAGCGATACATTTTCAGATTCTATTTTTTGACATTAACCGGTATGATAAGCTTATGTATAATCTAATACAATGAGGGATCAATCATGGAATTTGATAAAGAATAGGGCAAGATCTCGCGGACTGACCGCAAAACAAGCTAGAGAAATAATATATGAAATAATATTATAGTTTTCGGCTGCAAAATACTTCTCTCATATACTTTATTACAACATGAGTTTAATGCTTTTTCACAGGCGCCCTAATATTAAGGAGCAAAGTAACCTAAATGTGGGTTAGTCTATTCAGCATATTCCTTCTTCTCTTGAGAGAACTCGAGGGCATAGTCGGACTGGATAACCGAAGCAGTCGTTAAATAATGCTTGTATATACAATTTGTGTTATTCTTACTTATATTGTTTAAAGAAAAAGGTTTTCCGTTCACAATAATCGATTAAGCCCACTTACAATCGCCACAATCGAGGTTGACTGTGCAAAAACGCGACGAGAAAACTTATAAATTATGTAATTTATTACTAATTTATGCCACAAGCGAGCGATAATCGATTCGAGCCTACACCTGTATCGATACAATAAGTTAAACAGCTCGCGATATGAAGCAAGCCCTTGCGTTGGGACAGGCCCACGTCAATGACTCGAACTTTGCCCTTCCACAGCCCGTGTTTGGAAAATACCGTCTGTCATTCTCTGTCTATGTAAACCCAATAAATCGTTATCTACGGCGAGAAGGTCATTTCTTCAATAGACGGCACCGCCGCCGGTCGCCGGCCTGTCATAAGAGAATTTATTGATTTATTGATAATTTGAATACGACAGTGCATCAACCTTAATACCTAACGAGCTGAATCACACTCTCCGATGCCTAATATCAAATAATTTTTTTTTTATATTATGATCCCCACAATTGTAAAACTTTAGTGGAATGTTCAATACAAAAAAAATATTTAGATTAAGTCAAAAGTTAGTGTTTCATGACTGTTATTTGAAAATTTAAGATCTTTTTCGTATTTTCGTTTCGAATTGCAAATTGTAAATGCAAAAGAAACAATAACCGAAGTGGGTGTGTTCAACATTTGCTGTATTATAACTATCTATCATTAAAAAAAATTAATTGACAAGATACTTTACGAATCAAATATATACTCGCAATCAGCCAACCAACTTCCGGTAATACTACTTTGGAACATTCGCATTACAGATATTATTCATATCAGTAAAGGAATATACTGCATTTCCTTTTTCTTATAAGTGTGTAATTAGGATAGGGCTATGATCATGTGTTTGGTTTAATCATGTTACGCTTTACCCGGTCGGCGCATTCGATTTGTTTCACAGAAAGAGTATATACAAGCTATAATATATAGATTTCGTAGTCACCCAGCGACAGCAGCTGTTTTTTTTTGGTGGTGGCAAACGGTGGCAAACGAGCAAGCGGTCACCTGATGTTAAGTGACCTCTACCCATAGGCATCTGCAACAGGCTAATGAGTTGCAGATGTGTTGCCTACCTTTAATGGACAAAGGATATAGGGATAGACAGAAAAAAGGATATTTCCTTTACCTATCCATCCCTTCCTCGTCCAATCCTCTTCCCCTTCCCATCCTTTCCTGAGTAGAAATGGATAGGAAGGGAAAGGGGACTAAAATTAGGCCTCTGGCACCTCACTCATCAGACGAAACGCAGAATACTTCTACTTCACGCCTGTCTTCTGTGAGGTCGTGGCATTCTATTGGTCGAGCCGGTCTATTCGTGCAACAGATGTTGTTGCGGGCTCTCCCACTGTGAATTATAAATAAAAAACAAACTGTGTTGCCTAAGTCAGTTGTGTTCCAGTGAGAGTTTGTAAGGTGTTTAATAAATTTTCTTTTCTTTATCAACGTCTGTCTTGTCGCTGATTTTTGTTAACAAACGTGTTTCTGTTGGAAACTAAGTTTTGAACAATTGTGAACAAAAACAAACACCTCTTTCGCTTCTTCTGCACGACGACATGTAGAAGAAGCGAGAGAGATATCCACCAGGATCGTGCCAAAGGGGAGTTCAGAATCTCTGCCTCAACTCAATACTCAACTGTATTATGAGCGTGAATGATTATTATTGAGTTTTTCTGTGGAGCGGATGATACGCGAAAGTACTCGTGGCTCTATATCATTCATAGTCTTGCTCTCAATGAAAACAGATCAACATAAAATATTTCCGCCATATGAAACTAATAACGTCAATTTAGACATTAATGCATCATTGATTTCTTTTATCATCCAAAGCTTACCAGAAAATAAATACATATATACCGGTGGAATGTGAAGAAACAAAACAGAGTCACATTTGAAAACAATTCAAGGTAAAATATGTGTCGAAACAAAATAGGAACAATCAGAGTACAATAAGCTAAGGAGGTTATATGGACAATACTTGTTAATTTCTCAGCGTAAAAAAAACTATAGCGAGTATAAAACGATTGCTACACGTGCCGCAATTTGATTATAAAGGTTTTTTTCTCATCAAATGTGTACTACAAGTGGCACAGATCTTAGTCCTTTGTTCTGTTCTGTTGCGGTGTTGTTACGAAAAGTTAAGAGATTAGATGTCAGTGACCTGTTGTTGTTATGCCTAGTTAAATCTTAATAAATAAAATGAATGCTTATATTTTTAAATAAATTAATTTGAAGTTCACATTATTTTTTTTAAATATTAGTAGATTTACCAAAAAATTTACTAATATTTCTTTAACCATTCCAACTATGCCTTAGCTTGTGCAAGGATATGCTTCACAACAATAGTCGAATCGCGGATTCGAACTCATGACCTCGGTTCGGTAGTCCGCACCCTTAACCATTAGGCTATTGGCGCTTTATTACTTTAACAGATCCACAAACGAGATAAAATCTTAGTTGTTATTATCAAGAAATAAAAAATTATGCCAACCGATATTGTAAGCATTTTATTTTCGGGATAAAAGGAATGCATTAAAGTCTGCGCGTATAATATGAATACAATGTTGTGTAAAAAATTCAACATAACGAGAACTTTAGGCGATTTGCGATTTTGAACAAAAAAACATTAATAATTAACTTATTGCTAACGTTAATTTTATAGGCACGGGAATAGAGTTGTGATAATATTTTTAACAAGAAAAGCTATTAATGACAGACAAGAGAGATGTTTATTTGACAATAGGTGAACCACACCCTTCGTTGTTGATCGAAACAAACATCAAGTATTTGAAGCTTGGCAATGTTCAAAACAACCGGTACTAAAACTTTTTATTTTACTCTATTTCCAGCTAAATGGAAAGTGCTTCCTAGTCTACGTTTACCGAAAGATGGATTAAATAGATAAAATTTTTGTCCGCTAATTAAGTGTCATACGTGCAAAAGACAAAGAGACGTGGGGGTCAACGATTCAGCGGGCTAACGGTGTTGGCATGTCAACCTCCGCGGAACCCGTTTGAGTCCGGAACACTGAGCCCATAAACAAGCGTGTGACAAACGAGATGGTTGTTACTGTAAATAAACATCAGTAAGGTCGATACCTTACTGCTGTTTATTTTGTAGGAGATGACACGTTATCTCAGATTAATGCTGCCTTGGTCGCTGAATGGCTTTATTTTTCTACACGACTGTACTTACTAATATGGCTAATAAACCGGTGAATTATACCGTTTATTTCTTTATTAAAAAGATACACCAAAGAATTAAGAAAATTTGCCTAATTCTTTGGTGTAGCTAGCTACGGCTATGAAATTTCCAATTTCTAATAGGCGATATCTGATACACTTCCAAAATCGTGTCTTAATTACACCGATTATCATATGAATTTCCTTTATAACCAAAGATCGGCACGAGTCTTGCTGACTGACTAAACTGCTTACAAACAAAAAAAAAACATATAACGAATTGTGACGTCAGTAAAATTCAGTTCCCTTTCAAAACAAAAAACTCTGTCATATTGTATTAACATAATTGGATTGCATGCAGGTAATTGTGGTGAATATTTCAACATGTATTAGTTTCATTATCAATATCAAAAAGTATTTTAGCTTTCGTTTTCATTAAAATTTCACCATTCCTATAAGTCAGTGTCAATTACGACTTGTTACGCGTCATTTCGATATTCTTTAAAGTTATCGGCTCAATACGACTTATCGATACGGAATAATATTTTGATTTGTGGTTTATTACTTGTAGAATAATACTTTCTCTTAATGTTATATTAGCTTAAAACATAAAATCGCTTGCCAGAGTTTTAATTAATCAATAAAGCTATAATTGTCGAATGACTGACGCCCTGTCACAACACTACAAGCTTACGGTGACATTTATTGACAATATAAACACGTCACACGGATTTGATTTTGATAGCCAAAATCAATACCGAATAAACAAATGTCAGTCGAGTACACGTTTATTCCACTTCGATCTCCTGAAATTTAAATCATTTGAACGTTTGAGATAATGTTTTTAAGCTTCAAGGAATTTTACTTTTAGAAATTATATTGGACCCAAATAACAAAAAAATCGGACAAGGTATACCGTTAAACAGGATAGTAATTATTTTAATATAGGCTAGAACTCGAATAACGGGAATTTCGTCGTACAAGCAGATCGAAAGTTGAACCCATGAGCGTTAGATTACATTAACACAATTTGATACAAATTGTTTGATATATGTACACGAGAAAGTGTTTGTTGCTCTATACACAATGCCTTCGATTAAAAGAAAGTTTCGTCCAGTTAACTAACATTAAGTAACAAGTCATATCGGCCATGTAATTTCATTCATATGACCAAATGAGCTGTTTAATTGAACGCAGCGCCGATCCTCTTATCTCATCTCTCGATCGACTATCACAGCTAATACGTCCAAACTAGACAAAGGCATCGGTTAATTTGCTTGTCAGTACGAAATAATCAACGACAATCTACCATTTACATACGAAAGTGTGCTCTATTTACCGGCGATAGGTGCGTTGATAATTTCCGATTCAGTATCAATCTATCGATAATCAACCTTGACGATCGGTGATAGGCTCGATTTTTGATTGTGCGTGACGCTGTCGGAAGAGTGTGTCAAACGAGATCCAATTTGAAGCTTGAGGTTGGCGTACGCGAATCGCCCGAGGTGTAACTCATTAAGAATACTTTCGCTGCTCTCGTGACGTGCATTACTCGTTCTTTTATCTGTAGAGAATATATCGCATCTATGATTGGAGAGCAAGTTCACACGCGTTTCGAACAGACCGACCGTAATTTCCGGTATATCGATGAATATTTCGAAACTATAGTTTGTTTGTGGACATCGATATTATTAAAAGTTTGATTAATGAAGACGTGTGATAATTAAAATATCAACTGCCACTGAACTGTCGAAAGCCCAATTTGATATCCGTTCTTCATCTTCCATTCTACGTTTCATACCGAAGTACTTTGTTGTAGTATGTCTTGATAATCCTATTTGCAGCTATATTTGAAGTTGCGTTGTTTTATAAAATAACGGTAAGGAAATAATTGTATTTAATGACATCAAACTTATTACGTACTCTGTTATAAACAAAAAACCATTGGAAGTTATTGTGGATAACTCACTGTTTCTTAATATCAAAGATGCATGGACAAGAAACATGGGACTTAAATTGATTTAGTTTTAAAATACCACAAATAGATAAATTTGTACAGCACTATACTTTAATGTTAGACAGATTAATTCTCTTTGTGGTCATGTAACTTCAAAGACGTCTTTAAAAGTCCAAAGACTTTGAACGATCAAATTTATTTCTATTTTATTTTTCTAATGATTACAGTTTCATAACCTTAAATAGGCAGTCGGCATCTACAAAGAACAAAGACTGACTATTGTTGCGCGGGAGTCGCTTTAGATGCTATCTTTGGCGTAATAAAATTGACACGACTTCTGCTGTCTTAAATCTCCGTTTTACAAAAAAAAAAGTTGACATTACTAATTTATTACTTTTCGTATTCTGTACCTTAACACGTTGTGTTAGGGAGTATGGAAGAAACGGTCCATGATATTGGTAAGTTGGTATTTAAGTTAGCCGAGTCTAAGGTGCCGAATTTGATGGATGAGTTTTGAACGTAAATGACATCGAATGAAATTCTGTTGTGAGATTATTGCCAAATAGTAATGCGGGCAAAGGCATTATTAATGAATGGAATTATGAAATACTTATATGTTGGATAATTTTCAATCATGTAAAATATTTAGTGAGTATACCTACTATGAATTGTAGTTTTATCAGTTGTTAAGGTTTATTTTTCCTAAATTAAATTTACTTTATTTTTATTTCATAATTTTTTTTATTTAATTAAAAAAATATTGAGTTTCCAAGGCCTTGAAACTTAAGCTGGTATTAAGTACTTGTTATATTTCGTTTACTTGGCAAAACGGTCTTAATAAAATTGTAAAGGAATTTGTGTTCAGAATTCCTTTGTAAATCTAAAAATATAATGCGATTGCGTTATGCGGAAAGCAACTTTGTTACATATTTCATGGGCCAATTAGACTGGATAACAT
>DWTW01001830.1:0-11928 GCA_018246275.1 Papilio slateri
CCCCTATTTGGTCAGGCCGTCCGGTTCCACCGATGCCCTTATTCTGCATCGCTCACTCATGACTCGCGTGACGGCCGTACAATGTTTTAGATCTTGTCTCGATAAATATGCCTCTCAATTGAATTTGTCAAAAATATCATATCAATTTTTGCCAATACGCGATTTACTTTCAAATTAAGAACCTCTTTCCATTTTGTCAAAAACGTCATTTGCTGAGATAGGTTTTCTAAAGACATTTTTCTATCAAATCCACAAATCACGTAATAAAAAAGTAGCACACCGCAAGGAACATGAATTATTTCGGCTTAAAATGTTACAAAAAATAATCTAACTCGATTTCTTATTTATTAATATAATGTCTGTGACGAAATGAATTAAGGTAATTTATTTGTAACAGTTCGTAGCGCAGTTTTTGTATACGTTCAACCATTTTTTTTATCAGTACGCGGTGCGCAAAAAGACTGTATCTGGTTTATATAAACTTGTTCCAATAATTTCGTTTCTATATTAAGAAAAATTCTAGGTTCACACTTAAAGCTATGCGAGAGGTGACATTGCATGTTACATTGCATGCTCAATGTAATAAATATAATTCATTGACTTAATTATAGTTTTATTTTTTAAATTTTATTACACACTTTACAAGGTGAAATTTTCACATTACATAAATGAAAAAGGTTATATATGAAATATAATTTAAGTTTTGGCAGCCCTGTCTTTTCGCGCTAACAGAAAAGTGCCTTTCGGTGGTATGAATATGAAGGGACAGATCAGAGGCTTTTTGGGCTGCAGCCCAAGGCCCCGCAGAGATATGCGCAGGCGAGAGCCCCAAGACTTACTCGACAAAAAAAATAGATTATATTTTAGAGCAGCGCAAATTAAGGATCTTTTTTTTCGTTGTCGGATTATCTCCTACATTGACATTGTTTGTTATATTATGTGTAGAGGCCCCAAGTACAGCCCAGGGCCATACAAACTCACGATCCGCCCCTGGGAGGATGAACAGAAAAATAGTGTTGGCGTTGAATAGAATAGAAATCCGATCTCTATGCCTACCCCTCTGGGTTGCGGGCGTGAGCACTATTTATTAATTTTAACTAACGTTGGCGAACACGCCGTGGGAGACGAATTTATGAATATTATATTACTCCTAATATAATATGTTTATGATACCATAAATTACTGGGTACTACACCCAAATAGGATACTGCGCGTACATTTGCGATCCCATTATCTTTTGTCGTTTGTATGGAAATGTTGTACACATCAATTACATTTGAAAGAAGACATCGACAACATGACCTTTAAAGTTAAAGTTGCATAAAGTGACCTATTTCTGGACCAAAAGCGTTTAGAGGTTTTATTTATTGATGAACCTGGGAATCGAGCTAGTGGGTCACCAGATATTACGTGGCCGCTGCTCGTAGCTACTGAGAAGCTAATGAGTTGCAGGTGCAGTGCTTACTCTTAAAAGAAAGAGGAGTGGATAAACAGAGAAAGGGATACTTCCTTTTCCTATACATCTGCTCCCCCGTAAAATCCTCGTCCACTTCCCATCCTTTCCTCGCGAACCAGGCCTTCTGCACCTTACTCATCGTACGAAACGCAAAAATACTTCTACTTCAAGTTTGTCTTCTGTGAGGTCGTAGTATTCCACCGGTCGAGCCGGCCCTGCGGGCTCTGCCATTGCCAATTAAAAAGAATGAACTATAAAAATAAATATAAAACTCCTACATCACGTTTTAACTAGCTAAGTAAGTCTTCGCTAGTTCCATTAGAATATCCTATTATCTAGTTTCAACATGTATTTAATTTCACGCCTTGTTAGGTGAAAGCAAATAAAAGGACGTGAACAGTCATGTTCTCGCAGCGCGCCGGGCGTGTGGAACTGATGGGAACTGAGTTTAATAATGTATGGTGTACGATCAGATAGCCTAATTATATTTCTTTCAAGGTATTGATGAGTACGGCAAAGGCCGGCAGCGCATCTGCAGTTCTGTCGTTGTGGATGTTCAAGAGTGGTGGTGATCACTTAACGTTAGGTGACCCGCTACTCGTTTCCATTCTTCTTTCTTCTATTAAAAATGTACTTTGTGTGGTAACTGTCATGTGGAAAATTAGAGTGCGATAAGTAAGATTGAGATTTAATTGTCTAAATCCTTGAACCTCAAACAGGCCTCCATCAGAGTTCCTATCAAAAATAACATTTGGTACACTTAAAATCTGGTTTACCATCTGTTATTCCAAAGACGAAATAGACTCGGATATGTCGATAACATAACAATTTTATATTTTATTTTGTAATAAAAATGGCGATAAAAATATTAAAAAGTTCGATAGGTCAGTGAACAGTGCGGCAAACGGAAACCATAACAAGAGTGGATCGGTGGTCTAACGCCAGTGGGTATTGTTTATGTTGGTTAAGTTCCACATAAGTCCTGTGCTAAGTGGTAACGGCGGGCAAGGGTCGCCGTTGAGCCACGGGTCACTTTCACTCTGGGCGAGTCGCGCTAGGGTCACCATGCATTACAAATTCTAGGTTATTCCTATATTTAGTTGCTGGTGACGTTTTTGAAGATGGTAAAAGAAGATAACTGCGCAAGGTATGGTCTAATGAGTAAGTTAACGAATAACATAAAGCAACTTACGGGTCGTACGTCCTCATCGCAAAACTAATAGTTAGCTTAGTTTCAGGTTAAAAAATAATGATAAGAATTTATTTCAAATAAAATTCGAACTACACATGATTACTTAGCAGATAATATGTAAGATAATTTTAATTAAGATTAAATTAAACAATTATATAAGATAATATTATAACAATCAATTTTCTATAATTGTATCTGTGACCACAATGTTGCTCTTTGCGATTTGGTTCTTGCTTTGGTTTTTACAATAAATGGATTTTTAAATAAACGAGAGATTTAATATATAAAATACCCTAGTTAAAAATTAAACATATCGACACGACGGAAAATAAATAGCTGTTTTATTTCAATGTAACAACATACTGAAAAGAAATATCCTTTCTGCCCGAAAATGGAGGGTTCACCTAGTGTCTGCTTTGTCTAGAGTCTAGGACATCCAATTCCGCAAACAATGGATTTTGCAAGAACTCAGCTCTATATAGAGATTTGCTCGATGGTATCTCACGAGCTATTCAAACAATTATACACATACAAAGCCATATGAAAAACATGTACACATGGAAAGACATCGTTTTAATTTTCACTTTACTATCCGGCCCTTAATTATCAGTCGTGATGGCGTTATAATGGCGAACCATTCACTTATATATTAGATTTGATAAAAAAAGTACCAACCCAACAGTGTGACCATTGTGACAAACGTGTGTGAGCAGAATTCTACTGAAAAATCCCCAATGTCAAAGGGAGGAAGGGAAAGAAGTTCACAATAATACCGCAACGTAAAATGTTTCTACGTTACGTTACGTACTCACCTACTAGACTTTGTTTGATGGAACAAAATATTTCAAAATGTATTTTGTGTACTTAATGGAGGTCTGAATGCTTCCTATAGAAGACTTGTATGATTGGATAATTTTAAGACTAACTTATTTGGGTGCGGGAAATTATTTTGGTCTGCTTGATTATGAAATCGAGCACTGTATCGCGGATACTGTCATGGTCAAGTGGTTAATAACTTTTATTTCGAGGATGATTTGAGGATTCAATATCACATTCGATGGCGGCACAATCAAAGCTATTTGAAGAGTTTTTGCCGACCTGACTGCGGCCATCGCCCTCGAAGTATCAATTTCGGCATCGCACGTGACGTCTCTCAGTTGTGACATGTCGTACAACTTCTACGTATTGGTGCTACTGGAAATGACTCGTTTAGACGTTCATTTGTTTAATTTTTAGCACAAATTAGGAAGACAAGCGGTTAAAATTAATTAATCGGTTTTCTCAGCGGGTAGACTCGCTGTTGATTCTAAATAAATTAAAATTACATATTTTTAAATCCTTCAAATTATAACTAAGCGGCAAATCTTTTAAAGATGTTCATACCGTTGCTTGTGAAAACGTGAATTCATTTAAACGTAGCCAACTGTTACGATCCGAATTCTGGATTCCATCCTATTCGAGGCAACATTTGAGTTATGTTTAGCTCAGAAATTATTAATTTCGTAGTGGGTATTTGTTGGCTTAGGTTCAATCTTCGTCGCGTACGAGACTAGCGAAGCTCGACGAAATGCGGAGAGCGACTACTATCCTTGCACTCGAAGAAAGAACGTTAATAAAATAAGTTTGGTTATGGTCTTTGTTTATTCATGATTTTTAACTGTAACTGCGTACGAATTATCTTTACTTAAGACGTCCTAAAACTTAGGAATGCTTACTTAAGTGACTCAAGTGTTTAACCTCTTTTTTCTTCGTAAGTCTAACGTTATCAGGAGGTTTTACCACGTTTAAATATTACTCAAGCCTTACACGAAGTTCTAAAACTAACGTTACTCTAGATTTTGGCTACGCATTGTTGTATTGTATAATATAAAAAGAATATCAAATAATAACAGATAATTTGTAAACGCAAATCGAGTGAGGTGCCGGAGGCCTAATTTTAGTCCTCTTCCCCTTCCTATCGAAATATATCCATTTCTACTAAGGAAAGGATGGGGAAGGGGAAGAGGATTGGACGAGGAAGAGATAGGTAAAAAAAAAGTAAATATTCTTTTTTCTGTCATCCCCTCCTCTGTTCATTAATTCAGGATTCGCAACGCATCTGCAACTTATTTCCTTGTTGCAGATGTCTATGGGAAGCGGTCACTTAACATCAGGAGACCGTTTGCTAGTTTGCCACCTTTTTCCATAAAAAAAAAATTGTTGCTTTAATTTTACCCTCTTAAAATTATCCGACAAAGTCGACTGACTCGACTGAAATGAAGAGAAACAATAATAATGATGAAACCGAGGGTGTTTATATAGTATAGCCGAATCGGAGTAGCCGAGTTCCGTCCCGCGGTCAATAAGATAAACGGATTCTGTCCGGTATATATTTAAAAAAAAATTGGAGTTCCGTCCCACAGATTAACTGGCTGCCGGACGGCATTAGTAGGCATCCAAATTACCGCGGAACGGAACTCGGCTCTTTAAGTATTACACTAGATAGCGGACGGAACTCAATAGTATCCACCCGAATATCGGTAGACAATAAACCGACAGCGCGTGGCAGCGGGAAACGTTCGGAACTAGGCTGCGTGACATCGGCGCGCGTTGCGCAAGCAACCGGTCCGCAAGGTCTCTGCCGTCGATGCAACGCGCCGCGGTCATAGTGCACGAGAGGTAGCGGGCGACGCTTGAGATAATTTCTTTTTCTCTCAGCTACTAGTTCTATGAACAATGTTTCTAAGTACGTACCAATTACATTAACACTATATTTTTTTTTGTTGTGAACGCACATTTAAATCAGTTTTATTATACCGTTTTGTTATTCACACACATAATGTATGTAAATAGGATTCCCTGACGTAAGATCTTAAAAATTTGAAGGATAAAGAATTTAAAATTCGTAACAGTTGATCGTAGATTTACAATCAAATCTTACGAAGAAGTTAGACTTGAAAATATTTCGTTTTCCAATTCACTTTATTAGTAACAACTCTATTTTCAGATGTTAAATGGTAATTGGTATCTAAGTGGTTGTTTTGTTAGGATCTTGTGAATATTCGAAAAAAACTCGTCGCGTGACCTTACCATCGACAAAAAGTATTAGTAAAAATCTGTTAATCCTCTTAAATCCGACATCCGCTTCCGCAAGTGTAACATAGTCGAATCCTTACGGAAGCATACTTGCGGTAATGAAGTTTATTTATACGGTTTATCGATTCATAAGGTCTTAAGTTGTTACCGCGACTGCTTGTATGCGCGTGTCACGATCGTGGACACAGCACACACACATAGGAGTCGGCGTGTATATCAGTTAGCCTTTAATGCCTTAAAGACAAACAAACAGACCGGATGGCCAGTTAGTCTGAGATCGTATAAATTTAATGTAACATGCTCTATGTCACGCGATATTAAGTGACTACCGTTACCCATCTAGCAGAAGACTTATAGATGCGATGCCTTTATATAAAGGAATGCGGGGAAGAAGATAAGGAAAGGCGAAGAGAGTGGGAAGGAGAATTGGAAGGAAAAGGGAAAGAGAACGGAGCCTGTGATTCCTCATTCCATTTTGAGGAAGGACATTGCACTGCAGGACACCTACCTCACTCCTGTATACTGTGAGGTCGTAGTTCTTCCTCGGTCAAGTCGCCCCATTCGTGATATAGCTGTTTCCACTTCTACCACTCTTTTTCTCGCCTTTAAGCCTTAAAGAAGAAAGCCTCACGTTGGAAAGAAGAATTTAAATCTTTCTTTCTTATTTTATTCCAAAAGAATTTCTCCTTAAGAGAGGCAAGAATGAGTGTATATCCCTTTGTTAGAGCAAAAACTTAAGTAACAAAAGAGTTTGACAAAATAATTACCACAAACTTCCGTAATCAATTAAGGAACCTCGACATCAATCGGGTGATCGCCAGCCCTAAACACTCGTTAGTATGACGCATGGCGTCCCGGACTATTGCAGGTTAACGGTCACCATACATGGCCACAACGACCCATTGTCCCGGGCGATTGACACACGACAGGGCTGGGACACAATAACGACGAACCACCGACGTAACGAATTAAAAATCAGGACAAGTCACTAACTAGTCCGGCTTCTGAGAAATCATGAACGACCAGACATTCATTATATTTAAAATGTTTGTTCTATTTTCTTCTGTTCAGTTAATACATTTTGATCGTCGCATATTAAGGGACTGCGAACGGACGCAATCATTTGTTGGGAGGCCAGAAGATGCAAGCTGAAAATGGCCAGACCGCACACGCACTTCCATGCTTCCGTCCGAATGACCCGAGGGTCGGTGGGACCATGAGCGCGGGTGATCTTATACCAACCATCAAATGGTCTTCTATGCACTACTATTACTAAGCTCGCTCTGACTTTGTCTATTTTTTAAATAAAATATAAATACCCCGTCGTACCCAGCTAACGTGCATGTTACAACAACACGTTTATTTCATTCATATTATTATTTGCAGTGTACAATTATTTATTTAATTCCTGTACATTATTTAAGCAACATTTGATCTGTGCAAGATTTTGCATAAATAATAAACGTTACAAGAGGTCCAATTTGTAGCACGGATTTTATTTTCTTATACCCCTAAAGGGCACGGTGGGTTGGAAGGGTCACTTACTTCGACCACTACCGTCTCCTATGGTGTCCAAAATTCATATAACAAGATGGCAGCTGCTACCGTACATTTAATATTAAAAATTTGCACGCCGATAAAATTTAGATCGGTCAGCATACATTTATATTGTGAACCCTGGACGACGGCGGATGTGAGCACTCGAGCGTCCGGCGACTCACAGCGGACGTAGCAACGACCTATGCTATAAAGTCATAACGTTACGGACAGACAGCGCCACTGTGTGACGTCTTGTTGCCTCACTCGTGAGCTCGCTGGCTCACAGCTTTGTTATCAATACGATTGGAGATTAAAAAAATATTGATCAATGATTCTATAACTTACTGATTAGAGATAATTCGAGGATTCCATTCGAGTACAGAAATGTGTCATGTTTTTATTTAAATGTACTCTTTTCGGGTCTTCTTAGACAGGACAATTCGTGCTGGCAAACAAAAGGCACAATTTCACCTTTCTAAAAACTGTTCTATTATATTTAGGAACCAATAAAGTCTACCCGCTGAGGAAACAATTACATACATAAGACAATAATTCAGTACATATCATTTAAACGTACGTATAAAAATAGACGGCTTATAAAACGTGAGGTAATTTCCCACATCGGATCACAGCAGCTCATTAACAAGCTCAAAATCAAAGCGTTGTTAGACAAAGGATAAAAAGGATTAAATCAACAAATGTCAGTTTGTTTCTAGTAAACTACTAAAGCGGGAGTCCTCTGGATAAGGGCGCTACGGAACCGATCTTTTGAGGATTGTTACGTCCTGCTGTGGACATCTTTCTTCTGATGATGGAGACCCTAACAAATATGACATCTGTTATATTTAATTTGTGTTATTTCTGTGAGTAGAATAAACAAATACTTTGGTCTAACTTATATGAACCAAGGCAGTATTCGAAGTACAATTATCGGATAATAAGAGTACATTCCAACCACCCGACTATAAGCTCCCGAGAGCACTTAGCGTAAGCATGCCCGGCATCTAATACCAGATATAAAAAGTTAATTAATTTCCGTCAGAGGGCATTCGAATAGCGCCTTTGTCCCGCAATCTAGGCGCAATACGATCTAGGAAGCAAGATGGCGACCATATAGGGTCGTGGGCCAAATGTGGTTGTGCTGTGGACATATTTGCAGAATCCTTGCGCGTTTGAACGCGCGGCGGCCGATTTGCCATTTACGACCGCGTCTCCGCATCAAGCGATGGATAAAACGACAATTGCTTCTTATTTGTAGATGATTGCCGGCTACGACAACCGGTATGCCATTAAAAATGTCGACTCAAGACTAGTTATGGTTGTTTATATTAATTGCAGATTTAATTGTTAACTAATGCACGTCCATGGCTTTGTCTACATCCCTATATATTTCAGACTATCAAAAAAATTCTATAATCTTTTTAAAAAGCTAGAAAACACATGTCAGCCTATTGCTAAGTAATAGTAAGCCAGGGTTCATCAAGAATATCTTCTACACCGATTTGCTGGTAAAAAAATGAGTAAGAAAAAGCGAGAGGAAGTAAACAAGTTTGAGCCATCAAATATCTCTATCTGCGGCTGCGGAAATTATTGACTATAGAACAAAGTGACGCACTACAATTTTATAGAGGACATCAATATCTACAAAAAGTCCGCGATACCGTGTGTCTAACTATTACAGTTATATGTCATAATAGCTACTTTTTATGTTGGAATTAGTGGCCCGCCCCGGCTTCAGTTTTGTTAATCCGCGCGAAGCCGGGGCAGGCAGCTAGTCTACTATATTTATCATGTATTTAACTGGTATTGCAATAAATCTCCAGGCGAGTGCAGATGTACTTACAGCTATCTACCGCCGTGTACCATCGGGACACCTGCAACCAAAACACATCGACTCATAATTAATTCAACGGCCGCATCCATTATCTAGCTTTTATCTCGGCCGATACGGCGGACGCTGCTTGTAAAGCGGACCGCGTACGACACGACAAACGATACGCAATCAATACATTACTGCGAATCCGCAAATACCGGAGACGTGTCGTAATAAACCTTGGACACTTTTACGTTATCAAATAGCAATCTAACGCAGCAGTTGTGGGTGAAGGAAAGCGTGAGGAAATATGCGCGAACATCATTCACCGTGAGTTTACACTGCTAAAAAACATCACACAAAACATATTGCTATCTCTCTCCTTCTCTATAAAAAAACAGAGATGACAACATGTTTCAGGTGAATGTTCTCGGCAGTGTAAACTCACGGTAATTGTGGCATACGTGTACTTGTTTTTCAAGGAATTTGAATTACGTTAGACAATGGATACAAAGGCTTAAGTTTTATATATTATATACAAATGTCTTGTTTTTATAAGCTAGTAAACACTGATATGTGTTTAAAGTTATTGTTTTAATGTTTTTACTTACTTTAACTTACAACTCATAAAACAGCGGTCTGATGTTGTTATGTGACTGTTATTACTTACTATTTTTCAATATACAAATACATTGAAGTCATTTGCAACAGGCAAAGTAGACTAACGGCAGCCAGTAGGTTGCGGACTATGCTCCTATCACTTGTGTCTGTGTGCGCGCACGAATTACACGAAACAATTCCCCCATCTCCATCCTACCATCGGACGTGTAGACATACGGCGGATCTTCATCAGTTTGTCGTGGGAAATGTACAAATAAGTAATTTAATTATAATTTTTGAGTAGATTACCGTATTGAGTGTAGTTATCGAGAGGTCCGTCGTAAACAGCATTTAACTACGATGTGAGGCGGTCACGTAGGCAAGGCGGCGCCATAAAAGGCTACCGGCTTTGAACCTACCGCCCTACAACCAGCGTCACTGCGCATTAGACGCTCACGGAAACAAGGAAATAACATACTCGTAGCTCTTCCTACATCCAACAATGCTAAGGTCTCACGCGTATTTTCTAATGCGATAATACTTATATAATAATGTTGAACAAGTAGTGATTATATTTTCCTAACAGGTGTATAATGTAATATAAAAAATTTGTTAAGACTAACTTATTTGTTTATTGAATTTTTGTTAGATCTTTAAATAAAATCATTGCGTATTAAAAATTCGTAGACAAACTGTTTGTCAAAGTTTTATTTTTCTTGAATCGTTCTATTGTTGTAGATTCTTTAGTAAAGCGAATCTACTTCCTCGCTCTGTAAGTAAACTAAGCATGGAGTGACTTTGTATACCTGTACCAGCTACCATAAAGCATCACGCCCATATGCCGTAGGGGTAGGCATAAGTTATGAGTTACTATTTCCAATTGGCATGATCCTCGCGCACCTCTTTAGCTTCGTCGGTTACGGATATTTTTTACGACGACTATATGTCTTGTACTTTCAATAGACCAATAAATTCAGTTATTTTCTTCCAATATAAGTACATATAAAAATAGATAAAGGCATTTTTGTTAGGAAAGTTAAATACGTTTACTAACGAAAGAAACATTTTCTAGAATATATTTGTATTGTTCAACTATCGTCCTAAACTTGGCATTGTGTGCCGAAACAGAAAGACGCGATATGCAAAATTATATTGACCTTCGCGACGCGACGTTAGGAGGTCGGCTGAGCAAACAATATCAAGGAGATGACGTTTCCGGCTTTGTCCTAATTGCGTTTGCATGAGTTTCTACGACGGTCAAGTCCATATCTGTACTTAATTCAACCACCTTATATGTTATACAAGGAACATTGACCTCTTTTTTGGTAGATAATGGGTTCGAATCGAACTGTTTAGTATCAGACAGGCTCGTTTTTCGTAATTCTACATACAAGACAATCGTTTGTTTATGTTCTTACTAAAACAATCGTTTATTCTTCTTAACCAAAAGTGCCACCTTCTATATATCTTCTATCAGTCAGCAGTCGTGTGTCCCCATGAATCGACACAAAGATGTGTCTTGCTGTCCGCATCCCCTGCGATTCCTCAACCTTGACCTGATCGCTGATACTGCATCGACCTGGCGGCTATGAACCATCTTTTAGTCCTATCGAATTTTCGTTTTTTTTCACTTGATTTCTATTAGAACCATTGCCGTTTAAGTATAACAATTCTTCGGTCAATGTCGGTCACCTCAGTTGCGATATAGATAGTATCATTTTTGATACGATTTCTTAGAGAGACTTCGAGCAATTTATGTTTACGGCTTACAAATATCACGGGATTAAAATGTGCATAGAATATTTAAAAATGTCGAGATTTTTAGATTTGCTTGTCAAACTGACCATACACAAGTCCGTACAAACTGACCGTAGAGTGCACACTGTTCGCATGTAGGTCAAAACCGACCACCGCGGCCTCTGCCACCGCCTGACACACGGTATTGTTGTGGTATATAATTTATGATCTTAATGAGACCTGAACGACTAGAGACGCGCGCTTGGATCACAAGTGAATTGTAAGTTAGAAGGACTGCAATTATTTACACGAACCTAAACGAGGTTATAGTAATTAAATTCGAGGTACGATTGTTATTGCAGTAACCACGACAGTATCAGGACCTCACAGAATATTGGCTGAAGTAAATTGATGAATGACTGACAAAGTAGACACATTTTGGAGCAGAGATGCGTTTAGGCAAGGACCCGACTGACCCGACGGACTGAAGGGAGCGGTATATATATATATATATAT
>DWTW01001831.1:0-11925 GCA_018246275.1 Papilio slateri
GGAGAGGTCTATATCAAGCGATTTTTTAACTGTTGGATGGAATTAAATCAAAACAAAAGCACTGGAAAATAATACAATTATTCAGTGGAAATTTCAACGTTCACTTGTGACGTATGGAAACGACAAGTTTGTTAGTTTCACACCGCCGTAAAACAAACTTTAATAATTATAACTTCAGTTTTACTTTAAATGAGTAATGCGGTGGTGGAAAAGGAACGTTCATAGTGATTTTCTATGCAAATACTGCATTGAAGAGCAACGGCGAGCATTGCGAAACTGTGATAAGTGATAATTATAATTCTAATTAAAACGAGAAGGAACGAGTAGAACATTTTGAATTAATTTATTAGCTGTACCATTTTGTATTGCATTGGGATTATGGAGATAATCATAGCTAAAATATTTTTCCGTTGCTTTAAAATTTAGGCTTTATAGGCAAGCTAATATTTTTGATATAAATTAAAAAATATTTTACAAGCATGTTAAAGTTTACAAAGTAACATCACTACCATTTTCTTAGCCACCATCATAATATATTAGTATGTAGCTTGTCTTAATTCTCAAGTACGTATTTTAATACAGAAAACTTTCGATCAAATTTTAGAACAGCTTTGAAGGATCACTTGGCTGAAGTAGCTTATCTTAACTTTGTAAGTTTTCTGAATTTCGAAAACTCTAAAGAAGTTCATAAAATATTTATGAGTTTCTTTTAACTTCCTTGGAAATACGTTTAATAATTCACTATTTTAATTTTTAAAAATATTCTTTTACTTCATTTATGTATGAATTATAAGCAGCAACTCCATAGAAATACGTGGCATATTAGATACGTATTTTTATGGAATACTGTGGCAAACGAGTTCAATCCTATAATTATAATGTTTCAATATAAATCATTTTTTGGAATCATTGTTTGTCATTATAAAAATAAGTTGTTCTGCACTAAGTGATCTCTTAATATCATTAATTTACTGACGAAGAATTTGAATAATAAGAATATTTGTCATATTATTAAAAATATATATATTCCTATCAAATGCCGATGTTTTCGATTACGTTATTAAAAAGGTCTTTAGATGCAAATTATGATAAGGCGTTTTGAATCTCCAGGAGAGAAGATAAGAAACGTAACGAGATAGTAGCGTAGCTCGTAGCTCGGATCTGTTTCTCTGAAATTGGAAAAGGAATTGTTAAATTTAAAAAGTTGCAGTGTCTAATCACACCACTAGTCTAAAATGTTCTTACTTACCTGTACTTGTATTGTTTTACAACATACTTGTCTACCGTTTAATGATAAAAAATATCAGAAAAATCCTACTTGTTCTGGTTTTACTTTTATAGATAAACGATTTGTATATATACATACATCTTAAATCCTTTAAATAAAAGTCAAGCATAAACCTATCTTAGTAGAGTTAAATTTTATGATTAACAAAAATACCTTTTAAATATAGCCAGGAAAAGTTTGTAATAAGCGGTAATTTACGGTTTAATTAAAATATCCTCCGGCTGTAGACGGTCGACGGAGCCCTCTGCTGGTAAATTAACGCCTCACTAACGATTACTTCCTTCATGATTTAAAATGCATCGGGCATTAACTCTCTGGTGTAGATTTTTTCTATTCTGTACTGCACTTGAATCATCTGAATACAACTGCCAATTGTTATTCTTAGGTCATCAGGATATGTGGTGATCCGGCAGCCTGGATTTATCAAATCACCAAACCAGTTGGAGCGAATTTTATCAAAGTTCTAGACTTCGCATTTTACAGGACAGTGCCGTACTGTTTGGGTACATATATGTCGCAGGCTTATAGCTAAACAATAAACTACTTGTCTCATGAATTAAAAACTATGTGTAACTGTGGTTTGGATATCAAATTTCCGTATTTACTGGTGCGTCAAAGGGTCGAGAACAATTGATGTCATGAAACCGAACGGAAATTGATTTCCCGCAACAAGTATTATTCCGTTTTATGAAGATTAATGTTGTCGTTACAATTTCGAAGTTAAAAAATGCTTAAATACATATTACTTTTACATTATTTTTTGTTTTTATTATTTTATTATTTTAAAGCAGTTATAATTCAGTGGGTTTCATTTGAAGTTAGATGAAAGGAAATTTCCCTTAACAAAAAGGTTATACCGTACTCGCAAGTTAGGCTAAGGAGCGTGTGTCATGAACTGAACTTCGAGCCACAACTAAGCCTTAGGACTGCAGTCTACTAAGTCTGTTTTCGCAAGATTAATGATTTAGAGCTTGGAACTAATCTCAACTTTAACTCACTTCGCAAGGCAATCGAAACTTTTAATAGATTATTTCTGCATGCATAAACATTGTCGGAATTAATTTTTAATTCACTGCTACGAACATATATGTCACCGACCGCTAGTGAATTTCTTTACTTTATAATATATTTCACATATAACTAACACGCCCAACTTAATGAACATACAACAATTTCTACATCGAGCGATTGATATTTACGATTTATGGTTCGTTAGAATCGACAAACAGATCAGTAAATCGGTAGAAGTGTTGTATCACTCAAAACAAACTCTCAGTTTAAAATAGCAATCCCTAGGGTACTATGTCATTATTCTTTTTTATAGAATATGGAAGAAAACGAGTGCATCACTCTATACGTAGGAAAAAGAGAGAAGGGGTTATGGATTGAGTTTGGATCTTCATAGACGTAATTGATTAAAAGAAACGCAAAAGTATTACTAAAAATTTTTTGCGACGCATCGGTATGCTAAAAAACCACAATAATACCCCGGTCAAGGCAATGCCTCTTCGTCACTATCTCTAGTGTCAGCTTTATAATTACATGCCGTTGAACGTAATTTTAAGTTGCATTATCTTTTTTTGAAGAAAAGAACCATTATACTCGTAGATGACAATTAAATACTCGTTCACTTCCTGAGTCGATACTTTAATTGCTTTTAGAAAGTTTTCGAGCGGAACTCGTTAAATCAAGAGCATTTGTAGTGCGCGTCTTTAAGTGAAACAGAGTCGGTGCAAGACAGGGTGAAGTAAATTGGACAAAGAGAATTATATAAGGAGGTGAAATGCAACAAAACGATTCCCGCAATGTAGTCGTAGTCGCTCGCCACGGTCCGCCGAGTTCATTTATTTGTTTAGGAACGTTAATACTTACAACATTCAGTTAGTGTTTTATGTGTTTCTTACTTAAATCAAAATTAACTACATTAAAAAGTAACAACTTAATGTAAATGGGTCTTCTCTATAATAAAGGTATAATGGAAAGTTGCGGACTACGCAGGAAAAAAACTCGCAGGATAAAAAAATATTTAATTGAACCGAACCCGTGAATTATTTTGCTCCATTATATTTTATACACGAATGGTGAGTTTTTTTTTCGCGTTGTCCTAACTTAAAATTATAACAAGACCATGGGAAGAACCACGTCGCATCGTTTTCATTTCCGCCATTGGAAAAGTATAACAATAAATTGCCAGCAAACGTTCTCCACAATACTTTAGATTTCTATTTTTTATTAAAATCTTACCACAGATTATACTCTTCTACGTTTTTCATACCACATAGTGCAGACTGAGTTAGTGATCGCTATCCGTGTTTATATAAGCTAATAGAATTCGAATGCAATTTTTTTTTTATTCCTGCCCTTTTCCTACTTTATGTGGGGTCGGCACAGTACGACCGTAGTCCATACTATAATAGGTTTTGGCTATTGTTTTTTTTTTTGTGGCCAGCCGCCTGCCTCATACCAACCCTCCTCGAAATAATTTATTAATATTTCTTTTAACCACGTCCAACCAAGTTTTAAACTTGGTTCACGACAATAGTCGAATGCAGGATACGAACCCACCACCATGTTGTGCATGTTTTCGCGATTCGTATCCTTAACCATTAGATTATTGGCGCTTCGAACGCAAATTTAATAACAGAAGCATTTCGCTATATAAAGTACAAGTGGTAAGGAGTCGTTTAATATTGTTAGTGGCAAAAGCACATATCGGCTGCACGATGCAGCTTTTAGAATTGATTGGCTTTGGCGGGGTAAGGCTTTGACCTCACTGAATACCAATGTGAAGTAAAGATTTTTAGTTTCCGCGATTCGTCCAAGAGTTCTTTATCTCTCCGTTTAAGTCAACGGCTAATCATCATCCCATCTTCCAAGATTAGGTACGTTGCTCTCAAATTTGAGGGAGATCACATCGGTTATTTTAAATTTAATTCTAATTTAATTATTAATTTAATTAATAGTAACTAATTTAATTAGTATACAGTGAATTTCCTTTATAATTCATATTTATATCTCTCTGTTTGGCGCTTTAATTAGTTGATGGAAATACGAAGGCGAACTTATGCGACCAACTAACTTCTTGAATATGCGGACTAGTTACCAAGTCGAAGTCGAAGCTAAGGAGAAGAATACTGTAAGATAAGTTTTTAAGTATCACCAGTTGTTACAATACATATTGAAACATTGTCTCTTCCAAGAATATAAATCAGATCGCTGATTTCCTTTTGATGCAGTGAAGCTGACACCAGTTCATAAGCACATTATTTAGAAGGTTGCTTTGTGAGTACTCAAACATAGAAGGACTTATTCACAAAGTAGGTAGCTCATACAACTGTCATAAAATGTAAAGGAAATCCTCAAATATTAAGTGACAACAACCATGGGCTTAAACTGTTGTTGTTTCTTTCATTTCTTAAGTTAATCACGACATCAGTCACGGTAAATGCTTGATAGCAAGTGGCAGTTGGTCTCTATGGCAACGCTCAAAACATCCATCTTTTTTTTATCAATAAACTAGCGTTTGAGTACAACCTCACCAGGGTTAAGGTGTATGTGTAGGCTAAGTGGTGATGTGGTACGCACTAGTGTAGTAATAGGCTATTCAATCTTCTCTTGAAGGTACGCACGTAATAATTGGACGGAAATACAGACGCTGGCAACTTGTTCCAATGCTCTGCGGTACGCACAATGAACGAAGATTCGAATTGCTTCGTTCGAACGCGCGGTATATCTTACTAAACTTGTACTTCTAAATGAACAAGTGTTTCAAAATGCCGTAAGAAACATTTATCACAAGGTAAATTATATTTTCTTGGAGTAATTATGTTCGTCACTGTCAACATCCTTGTCGATTTCGGTGAAAGCGAAATTTTCAAATTTCAAATATTAAATTACCTAACACGTTCATTTGCTATGAAATTGTTTATCTCAATTTGTGTACCTCAATTTTGCTTTACAACAATTGCAGGTGAAAAGTGGATAGTAGGTAGGCAGTGCACATAGAAAATTCAACACACAGATACAAGGCACACATTTGAGTGTTGCATTGCAGTTCTATCTAATTGCAATACTAAGAGATAGTTTAGCGATAGCATAGTCATCGTGAAGGTAATATTGAACGCCGTCGTAATCGTAGGTACCAGCTGAATGACATTGAGTGGCAATAGAAACTAGCCGCTAGTGATCACATTAAAACGATATAAAATTAGCATTTTGGATCGAAGAGAGCTTAGTGGTCTCTTTGGCGTTCTTATTTGCATAATAGCCTTTCAACAGAAACTGTTATCTTATGAGGAGAACGGCTTTTAAGTTTAGTGCTCTTTTTATTTTACATCTTATAGGTTTCCGGCGAATAAAAGAAAATAAAAAGCTGTCATATCTATTACATAAAATTGTTAAATAAAAATAAGAATTGTTGTTTCAATTTAATAATTAAAAAAGTCAGCAACAATTTCGATTTTTTAAGTAAATATCTAGAAACTATATGTTGGTTTACAACTTTATACTAATTTGATCGAACCGTTAGTGGATCTAAGGACTACAAATTGCGACCCGGAGGGCGAGTAACATTTGTTTTTCAAAACAGTTTAATCCATAATTCAAATTTCAAATCCTATTAGGGATAAACACTCTGAGTTTATTTATCTAACTAGTTCAAGTTCATCAATAGGGTAGTTGCAATACCCTTTCCAAACATAAATATTTCCTCCTTACTCGTATAATATTAGGAGAGGGTTGGCTTTCAGTTAAAACATCATTTATATTATACAGAGATATAAAAAAAAATTCTGACTGGATTTAGTTAAATTCACATTAACAAATTTATGCTATTCAAAATTTGGATCATATTGAAATCAATGCAAATTGACAAGCGACTTTTTCTTTTTGGATGAAAGTTTACCTTAAGGTAAGGTAAAGTACATACTGTTCTGTACAGGAAATACTGTTCTAATAAATGTTAACCACATAAATATCTTGAAGGAGATGTCAGTACAAAACATTATCTTGAAAAAGTGATTTTGAATTCAATTAAAACACCCAGAGCTGGCGCTGAGACAGCCGCTGCTAAGTGAACGCGCCGCCAGCCGTCACGCAGACAACGATTTTAAATATAATTTATAGAACAACGCTGCTATTTTATTTTAACTTAATCTAGTTATATCTACATTTGTATTTATTACCTACTATTATTTTAGTATAAACAGTGAAACAATGGATATTAAATATACAATGGATTGTCCCTATTACTTTTAAATCCAATATCCTACATCCAGTATACCTTAAAGGATTTCTCATTTTCAAAAAATGTCCAAGGTTAAAATATAAGACAGAATTATATCAAAACATTACATGTATGCTTCCGCTATATAATATTTATTTATATATTTAAGTAGTCTCTGTCTTTGAGTCTGTAGTCTGAGTCTATAGCACATATTATTTTGAGGCGTTTTCTTCTCATTTAATATTACTGGAGCTCGCTCCAAAGCCACCTTGCTGTACTGTTAGACTGGTGGATATGGCAGCGACTGTTTTTTTGGGCACCGCAGGTTACTGAATTTATAGAAATCGAGACTTACCATTTCGAATTTATCTAAATAACGAGTGCAAGTTTAATGTTACTAAATTTTCATTAGGAGCTACATGTGCGTTATTCCAAAATGATAATGACTAGATAGGGCCTTTCAGTACGCTTTAACGTGGTTACTGTAAAGGAGGTATGAATTCAAAACTAGGTCGCTACCCTGGACCTGAATTCCAAACGTATTTATTTAACTTTTTTTATGAATGTGTGAAATATTGTGTATAAATGGGTATATAAATCAGAAACATACGAAGATAAGACTAAAATGGGCTTTTACCTCTTCAATTGTTTTTCCAGCTTACGTTTGGAGAACAATGTGGTAATAATGACACGATAGCTTTTTAACTTTAATCACTAAATATTCCTTCTAATCGTTTGTTGGAGAGTCAGCCAGATGGTCTTAGATCCTGGGAGAAGACCATAAAAATATCGGCTTCAAGGGCTGGATACAAAAAGCCTAAAGTAGAGCCATAAGGAGAAACTAGTTTACTGGACCAAGTCCAGGCCCACCCGTAGTTGAAGAGCCTCGGATGATGATTTTGTGATGTCAAGAATATGATAAATGTTCTTGACATCAAAGAGATCTTGTGATCACCAAAGAATAATTATATCGTCGTCGTTCCACCCAACAGACGTATACCTCCCCCATGAAATGCCACCAAGATCGGTCCCCATGCCGTTTTCATCCATTGTTCTCCCGAAACCTTGATTTGATCATCAGTTAATCTTGTGTGACTTCTACCTTAGTCGACTTGTAGATGGCTGACATAGATTATATACAAAGTACATTGTATATATTCGTTTGTCAGCCATGTTTAAGTCGACATGGCGTAGAACTCAAAAGAATATGTACAATGTATGTACCCGTTATAATGTTATCATATGTATGCATTGTTTAGAAAACTGTATACAATATTTGCATACTTATTCCATAAAGTTTGCCGGTACTCGTGGCTTCCTCGCTGCGTGCGTCATGTAGAACCTGCGATCAACATGCAAATATAATGGTCCTTCATGTCGGTACGCTGTGTTTTTGTATAAAATACGAACTGTTGTTGTCTTTTAAATGCAAAAGAGTTGTTTTTATTTTGGTCCTTAGTTAGAAGCAAATATTCTTTATAATTAATGTAAAACGTTTCATACAACAAGGTCGAGAAATAAAGGCCTACATTTTTAGGTACATCGCTAAATAGGGTATGTTTGCTATTGTACAACCGGGTCGGAAACTAAGGCGCAAACCGGTGTCATCGAATGAAAACTGTCTACAAAACTACACCATCGGTGATCACATGTTTTACACAATTTGTTATTAAAAACGAGATCACACTTTACATATGCTACATTAGTTGTTGTCGGATTAGATCCAAGGGCGTCATATTTAAGAATGGAACACCTAACCACTCGGTTATCACATGCACATTAGTTTTATAGGTAAAATTGAAGAGTGCAGACAGGGGCATAGTATTGAAGAAAACAAACTTTTCGAACTGAATTACAAAGTTGCGCCACGCCCAGGTTACCTGAAGTATATACGGCTGCGGTCTTAGTAAGTCTGGAAAAACTTGTTTAAAGTTCATACTCACTTCTCTTATACTTTATTTTCCTACAAAAGTTTCAACCGCATACTAAGTTAGTGATATGTTATAATTTACTTAAGAAAATTACTTAGTTTTGTAACTTCTTGTTTAAAGCAACTTTTCCGCTAGGTCTGACACCTGACAATGCGATAAACGTATGAAAAATTAAACTTCAGTGTTCAATCTTTTATCTCAGTTTTAACTTATGATTAGTCGGAGTGTATTGTGAACATGTATCGCTGTAAACATTTTAAACGAGTGTAAAAATAAAAAAGGGACTCACTTTGCTATGGACCTTCTAGCTTTTTGACAGCTGGCAGCAGCTAATCTATAGGATTAATCTATTCAATATGGAATAAATTATACCGTAAGTCATCAAAGTTAAAAGTTAAACGAAAGTAAGCTTACTCCATCAAGTGAACTTACTTAACTTTGAACCGGAACTAAGTTTTCAGGAACCGCAATGCGTTTACACTACTTTTAAAGATTAATGATTTAATGTTTCGCTCTAATCTGAACTTAAAACTTTATTTGTTCTACAAAGAAACTAACTGAAATTGATTTGATTTGTAGACCTGTACAATATAGTTAACTCCATATTTAATCTATTTTTTATTTATTTATTTAATCTCAATTTAAACATCTAGGTTCCCGACGCCTTTTTAGCATTTTCATCAAATAAAATTTAGTAGCTGTCTTTCAGATTGCTAGTCCCTTCCGGTTAAGTTGCGGAGGCTTCGGCTTAACACCAATTAAATTTTAGCAACGAAAATATATTTAAAAACCAGTAACAAGTGCATTGATGAATATTCTAAGCAAGTTCTGACAATATAACTATTAAAATATTAATAATAGAAGGTTTTTATTCACGTTTACAAAAGCCACAAACAAAAGTAATAAAACGTATGATACGTTATTTGCGAGAATAGTTGATGGCTTACAAAGAGAGAATACCAGTACATAGTCGTATCAGGCTCTATACTCTAAATGGAACCTCGCATTCCCATAGACAATGCACTGTATAACAAAAGGTTTTGATTTCAATTTTAAAAGTGGTCTTTTAAACACCATTTGTTAATGTCAATTTTTTTTCTGACCTTTAACTTTGGAGACTTACTCTTTTTTTAACCTTTATAAACTTATCGTTTTTATAAAGGTATAACTTATTAAAATTTATAACAAATATTTTATGACTTAATAACAAATCGTTACTGTATTACTTAAATGTATAATAGTTTCATAACATTTTACAATTTAATACTATTTTTATTAGCTACGTACAGTATGCTTTTCGCATATTTTTATGCGAAATCCAGTTTCGCCAATGGTTTACAAGTATATAAGGTAATGAAATGTATGTAAGGCAATACTTGACACCCCTTTTTAGTAATCTGCATCAATAATTTTGGCAGTGATCATCAGAAAAAAAGTGTTATTAGACACAAAATTCTTTATTTGTTATATTAGTTGGGCAATGTTTTTATTATTAACAAATTGTTAGCAGCAGGCGTCGTCCGGGTTAAATAATAAAAATATATAATCGAAGTTTCTTCTGGATAATGAAGATTCTTAATGGCAATCGGATATTTTTTTATAAAAGAAGGGGGCAAAGGAGCAGTATGAACGACAAAGTGATCATCGCCGCCCATGGACATCTGCAACACCAGAGAATCTGCAGATGCGTTGCTGGCCTTTAAGGAAGAGGTATGCTCGCTTCTTGAAGAACCCTAAGTCCTATTGGTTTGGAAAAACCGCCGAGGACAGACCGTTCCACAACGCGGCAGAGCGTAGTAAAATATTTCGTGAAAACCTCACCGTCGATGATTGCCAGCCATTGAGGTGGTGTGGATGTTACCTGGCGATCTGTCTTGTCGTCCTATGACGGAACTTGGCGGCAGGAATTGTTCCAAACTATTCTTAGGAACACTCTCCATGGTAAATAAGAGAAAAAAATGCAGAGGAGAAAATATTTTCGTACGGTGACCCTATTTAAATTATATTTTGCTGTAAGAATTTGGAACACAAAAAGCCCCGAGCGTGTTACCTAATAAAATTGGAATTATATAAAAAGCTATATTGGATTTTTCTTCGAGACTCGTTTTGTAATATAATATTGTTTGTTTCTATTGTATGTTACAAAACTCCCATGAAGAATTATTTACTTATCATTTCAATGTTTCAAATTCAATGAGAAAATCATTTTTTTTAAAGCAACAAATTTTCCTATAACTTTTTTACAACTTTTATTTAATGTAGTTTGATTGTTAAATCTTTGCTACCTTATCCGGTGAGATTAAAAGCTGCTATATTAAAAATGGCGTAAGTTCTTAAAATGTAATTTCCCAAAATTGCTTAATAAAATTTACTTGTACAACGGCCAGCTTCGTGTACAATTTTTGTAATAACGTACTTTGACCGTAGAACACCGCATGATAGCACTTTCAGGCAACGTTAATGCTGCATTTAATATTATTAATGGCAACTAGTGCGTGTAGCAAGTGATATAGAACGAACACGCGGTCATTTCGGAAATTGCCAACATTTCACCCACGACTACAACTTGTGTTAGTATTCGAACTATTGTACGAACCCGCTGATTTAACGTAGCCGGCGTTGATTTCTGTAAGAATTTTTCCGCCATTTACCAACTTTTGATTGATTTGACTTTTTCAATGATTAAATATTTAACACCTAGAAAACCAAAGTAATAATACAAGCTGAGAATTCAAACTATCAGCCGTCAAAATGTGACATAACATCCTTAGTACCATCACTGTGAAATATTCTTCGATAATAATCAAGTATAATGATGCTGTATGTAGTTAACATAGTGATAAGGTATTTTGAGTAATTAATTAAAACTTTTTTCTGGTCAACCTTGGAGCCTAGTAGATTACATCAACCCTTCGTGTTTGGTCCCCAGATGAGGCAATCATTCTGAGAAGAGTCTCTAAATTTCGAATTATAAATGTTAATTTTCGTTTTATGGCTCACCCGTGTTACTTTCAGAATCTAATACTCTCTTTGCGCACCGATTGTCTGCCGCGATAAGACTGAAGAATATTTTTTTATTTACTGAACGAATGTATATTTTTCCTTTTTTTGTATACTCTTTTTAATTATATTGACATAAACGTGCCAATAAATTAAATACGTAATAGTTGTAACTGACAATGAAGTGTCCTTTGACTTTCCGTACCGGCGATTTCATTACTACGAGAGCGTTCTTGAGTAGAACTCGTTAAAGTCCAGAGCTATAGCAAGCCTTAACTGAAATATACTTGATTTCTATTACATGCAGTAAAATTGCACTAAGGGAATATAAGCGTGGTGAAGCTCAACAAAACGAAACTTACAATGCCGGGGGTCTTTCTCGCTTGGGGCTTGCTGAAGTAATATTTAATTAAAGTTTATACAAGCTTCCTTATGACTTACTTTTGTTATTATTATTACAGATAAATATGATGTTTGATGAT
>DWTW01001832.1:0-11925 GCA_018246275.1 Papilio slateri
ATTATTTTAAATATAGTAAGCTGAACCCGCAAGCAAGACAACGTTCATGCAGGACAACGTCTGCTGGGTCCACTAGTTATTATATAAATATTGAAATGACATTCGTGATATTAAATTGAAGGATAATTGTTTTGCAGCTCAGTTAAACTTGGACAACCTTTTATTATGATAATGGTTTGTACTTTTAAGAATAGCATGTTAAATATATTGCAAACAAAGTCACAATGGCGGTGTGCTCGGTTTGACTGCAGATCTGAGGACAATCATATTTCTGAAGTAAATGTTGTTGACCTCCCAAAGAAGGTAACGGATGTACCACCTGTCACGTCAAACCAAATGATCTGCAAGAAAAAAGAGATCAGACGATAATGGTTGTATCAAGTTAATTTTTTTTTACTGGATGCTAGATAGCTCGCGGCTTCGCACGTATGGTTTCGTTTAACTAAAGTGAAAATAAAGTTTAAATTTTATCAAAATTGGTTGTGTATCTTAATATACAAACATATAGCTTTGCAACATGTTGCGATATATTACAACGATTACGTTTTTATTATTTTATATATTTCTATACTAAATTATTACGGTAAAATTTGTTTTGGATATAATATGCTTAAAATCCGTTCTGCTTCCGATCAATTGGGCTAATGATATTAGAGATATTGTGTTTAGAAATTCATAGAGGACAAAACAAAAAATGACATTTTTATTTATAAGATGTGAAATATAAATTAATACCATATATAGGTGTTTGGCTCTGGTACAATGAAACGTTCGGACGATTACTACATGTGACCACTTTATAGCGGTAATATGGATATTTTTTAGAGGGGAAGAGCGGCGACATGGCCGACAGACTCTGGGGTCGTAATTATTTCGCCAGCTGTGCGTACACATCGGGTCACTTTCGCCGTAGCCAACTGTCTCTCACGGGAGTACATATGCTTTATTGCAAACTAGCGACTGCCGCCCTGGCTTCGTATGAATAGGCTCTGAAACTACTGGACCGATTTGAAAAATTATTTCAGCATTAGAATCCTACATTATCCCTGATGAACATAGGCGATAGAATATTTTCAAAAAAGTTAGGGATCCGTATGAATTTTGGAAGTTTTTTTAAGTGCGAAGCCGAGGCGGACCACTAAGGGGACAAACGAGCTGCGGGTCGCCTAATAATAGATGCTCATGAATATCTACAACACCAGAGGAATTGCAGACGCATTGCCAGCTTTTAAGGAAAGAGTACGTTACAAAAAAGAGTAGCAGATACGCCAACATTTTTTCTGCCGTACTGTATTGTTGTACCGCCGTGAAGACGTGTGCCTTCTAAGTATCATCGTAATATTTCAGCCAGTTTGTTATTTAAACAAAACACTAATTAATTATTTGTACTTAAACCTTCCTTGAAGCACTGCTATTGGAAAACCGTATGAAAATCCGTTCAGTAGATTTAAATTTTATTTCGTTTAGACAGAAAGACAGAACGAGAGGATTTTTTTAATAATGTCTGCGGACAATTTAACTCAATTTCTTCATAAATATTAAATTAAACATTTCAATGTATTTTCCAGATTTCGTTGAATTTTATTTAATACATTTAAATTTCAGACGTTTCGAGTGCTCGTTGCTGTTTTCGGTACGGATTTGCGGTTTATCGATTCCGATGTGATGGTGAGATTTGATAAACCACAAATCCTCTCAAAAGAAAATCGATTTCTACTAAAGCAGCGACATTATTGAAAAATGTGTATGTATTTTTCAGTATCGAGGAAATTTCAAAGAAAGAAAGAATTTTCAAAGAGACACCCAGTTTTGGGAGTAAAGACAAGTAACAGTACTTACCTACCTTTAATAGTATTTTTGCCCGACAGGAGGGTCATTTTTTTCGCGGGCTATCTATTTATGTATGTCTGTCCAATGTGACCTCCTGTAGCTTAAACAGCCGGATTTTGAAGATCGAGTTGTCATTCGTATTTTCCCCTGGATTTACAGTCTGTCGGGTTTATTGGGTTCTTCTATATTTTGTTATATATTTACATATTAAGTTGATTAATTCAAGTACGAGTAAATCTTTCTTCTGTTGTAATGGGATCGGTTTACGGTACTAAGCATTTAATAAACGATTTTCGCTCGGGTGAGTTTCAGTATTTTACGATCATAAAAATATTATATACAGTTGTTATGTTCTGTAATGTATGTTACTTCTGAATAACGTAGCTTTCTTATGTTGTAAGATTTATTAAAATCAGTCCCATAGTTAGAAAGTTTAATCATTACGAACAAATTTTGTCCTCAATATTATATGGGTAAGAATTTAAGACAGGTGATCGTATCCGTATGTAACATTATCCCTATACCCTAGGTGGTGCAGAGTTTACGATAAATAAACAAAGATTATATTCACGCAGCGGAGTTTCCTGTGGGGGAAAGGGACGGCAAGAACTGGAAGTACAACGACCTCACAGGATACGAGAGTAAAGCCATATTTATATGTTGACCAGGTGAATTATATAGTTGAATTCAAAGAACGAAAATTGTAAAGACCTGTTCCTCTTACGAAGAGAGCCAATTGTGCACATAAGTAAATATATCGGCAACTATACGTTTTTAATTTCAAATTCGGTCTTTTAAAAATCAACTTTATCATCTTGAAAATTGAATTCAGCCTTTAAAAATGAAATTCGAACATTTTCTTATCAAATTGTTTATCATGACATAGAAAACACCGATTTTTAAAGACCTGAATTTGATATGCAAAAGTCTGAATTTGATTTGCCTAATGCTGAAATTGATTTGTGAAAGTTTGAAAAGTTTCAAAAACCTATATCATTTAAATGTGACGTATGACTCTATAAAGCTTTTTATGAACACCCGATCGTTAATTTACATTAACTAGCCAGCGGAATTTCAACACTGCACGTTCAAAATAAAATAAATGCAGCTGTAATCTTTGGATTGCGAAAGAATTATTCAAATCGCTTAAATGGGTAAAGTTTACCTATATATTGCCTAAGTAGCAATTTGCTAGAGCACTTGTGACGTCACCGCCTTGTCCACGCGTGGGACATTGAGGTAGGGCTAGCCCACGGGAAGCTAAGGGTCATCGTCCGGGTGAACGACCCGGGACACGACCTCCACATTTTTACGGCTTGCGAATGTGACTCAACCGAAGTGCCAACGGGACGTTGTAACAGTTTAGACGCATGTGCGAATTAATTTTACACTTTTTTTTTGCGTGTTTACGTCGGGTCGAATAACATCGCGTGGAGCCGGTCCTGACAATGAGCAGTATGTAAAACCTTGTGTAGGTGTTGTAGTCACTTCTCTGTGACACAAAAGAATATTTGTGTCAAGTTATAACTTTCATACGAAATAAAAACAGTTTAAAATGTTGTTATCAAATTAAATGGTTATTGTTATTTGCAGAATACACTTTGTGCATATAACAAGTTTTTAATATTATTTTTTTAATAGCCGATCGTTGCGTACTATAGGCTATGCCATAGATAAAATATTGTTATCTTGGCCAATAAGACAATTATGGGCTTGCCTGTAATTCATTAACCTCATTAGCAAAAAAAAAGATAATTTTACAATTAATTTAATTGTTTCCTTTTCTATTTTACAAATATAAAGCTTAAAATGTAGCAGTAACTTTGGTTTAATTTACGTACTTTAAAACACATCTTAATAGCCTGGTACCTAACTTCCAAGACACGTGGCCCCCAACTTTCTCAACTAGGACTGAATACTTCGGACATGTATAAACCCATCCATTATCCCGGGGGAATCCGCAGAGCAATGCATTCCTAACAGCTCGCACCAAACTCCATTTCCTCGCAATATCCACAAGTCACCAAGCTTCCTATTAAAGACGCTCACACCTCGAGTCAAATGATCGAGCTAGAGAGACAGTGGAATAAATATCTTCATATATTTCTGTATGTAGTTTGGATAAGCCATTTTTCTCTATATCTTTTGCATAATCATTTGTTACATATCGCTAAGCAATTGGCACGTTTAACACTCAGATTGAATTTATTTTTGTTGGTACATATATCTAAAAACGTAACCCTATTTTTCAAAACATGCGGAAATATATGTGGCAAATGCAAGTATGGTGTGACTTTTTTATTTCAAATTAATGGATTTATAACAGGTGAAGTAAAGCAAAGTAGAGAATGATGAAGTTGTTTAAGTAAATAATCATGCAAATAAGTCAATGTTTACATATTAAAATCAGAAAAAATAAAACTTGTTGATAATAATTTCCAACACTCAACTGTTCGGATATTTTTATGTTTTCGACTTAAAATTATTTATGGTATTCGAAAGCGTGTGATAACTGATAACTGATTGGACGTTTGAGTTTATGTGTGCATTACATTGTAATGTGAAAATTGTATATAACACTTGTAGTTGAAAAGTCCTTCCGTTTAGTGTTGTCTTACGCGCGGCTACAGTATATCGATGTCTGTAACATAAGCCACTGTGTCGATATCGATTGCTCGGTCGGGATGTCGAGGTTAGCTTGGGATAGGTCCGGAATTGTTTTTTAATACCGCACAAAATAAACAAGCCCATTTTACTCTCGAACTTTGTTAAACACAAATCGTAGTATTCGTTCCTATAGTAAAGTAAATGAATAATTTCTTATCTGATTTTACAATTCACGGTCTTAGTACTGTTTTTGATCGTACTGGTTTTGTCCAAGGGTTCATCACTGTATCTAGTATACAGATATTAAGCTATCAAATTAGTTTTTATATGTATTACACAAAAACGAACACAACCTTATAGTTTTAATGAAATTAACTTTGTTAAACATAATTCGCCTTTCGAATATTGTTCAAACACGTCTTAGTACAATGCCTTCGCCGTGTTCTTTTGCAGATATTGTTATGTTAGCATTAGATACATTTTACTATTATATTTTTGTGGACAATGTTCTTTTTTATTATCTAGTTAAGAATTTGAAAACAAAAATACATCGAAAAATCGTTGGGTTTACAGAATATGCCATCTATAAGTCATATTGGACTATTAAAAAATGTTTGACAGATGGAGGTAGCTATTTTTATGAACGACATGCATTCCTCAATGGTTTATGCAAAATGGATATGGAATTCTTGCCTATACTTTAAATACCCTTCTCGGTGACAGACGATTACAGTTAAAATGTAAACTATTGTACTCTACAAAAGCTTTGCTATGTTTGACTCGTGCCGCATCTTTAACTGAAAAATATACTCGGTATATATCATATTTCCCCTGTTTCTGTGCGCAGATGGAAAACGACTGTCATATGAGGCACCCTCAAATATATAAATAATAATAAAAAATATAAACTGCACAGTCACATTTCCCCCACCTATGTATGTATATATATATATATCAATTTCTACCAACGTTCCTAGTATGATATTCGTCATATATCATTCAAATAAGGGAATATCAAACGGCATACAGCAAAGGTCGCCCGACAGAAAAGACGTTCAATTTCATTTGTTTACTTCGGGTGCGGTAAACACGAGTGTTTTTTCCCAATGAACAAACAACCATATTGACTCCCCGACAGTGGTATTACTTGGTTTCCTTAATTATGTCATTTAGTAATGCCACATTACTTATTTGTGAATATTCTATAATAAATGTAACAATCGCACGAGTAACTAAAGAACAACTAACCAACATTCACTTCGTAAAAGCTAAAATGAATTCAGGAATAAGTTCAGGTGAACTTAGTTGTTTCTACAACTGTTCACCTCATACTAATATAGTCATGATGGCAAAGTTTATTTTTATTTATACACTTAATACAGACCCTCGCGACTACGATTGCATCAAGTTCAAAAATGTTGTAATCATACGTTACTTGACTCCTCTCCTGTTCTTCCACCCTCACCTTCGCACAAAAAGACTGGCTCAGTCCTCACTCTGCTAATCGTTGAGGTTATATACGGGTATTGACAGTCACATAACTCATGTAAATCATTTTCTAAGTCATTCAGAGTCAAATGACCAACTTGCTTGCCTGTTTCCTCCTACAATAAAAAGTAATCCTTCTTGTAAGGACAAGTTCACACCAAAAGGATTGCCAGCCGCCAACTATGAAGAACAAGCTTACTCTCAGCTCTAGTGTGAACGTGAAATCACACTGCATTTTTGCTCACACTGCGCTAGCAACACTTTACGCCCTTGCGTAACATGCCAATAGTGTGAAGAAATGAGTCGGCTTGTTTACGTTCACACTGAACGCGTACGCTAAGCGGCTTCACTGATAAAACACGTACGTTCCTTGCAGTACGGATCAATTTCGAAATTCAATTCGATACGCTGTTAAGTTCAGCTGCGTAGCGACAATCAGCGACCGCTGTACGTAGTGACGTAAGAGTACTTTAGTGTGAATAAAAGTTAAATATAAATTTGAAAACCATAAACTGCGTAACACTCACTCATAGTCGGGCTGACAATCCGTTTGGTTTGAACACACCCTATTAGTATGGACTAAACTTTTAGTGTAGAAATTTCCAGATGAATTCTTCTACAAAAAATCTGAACTATCAGAATATTGAATAAAAAAAAATATTCCAGAATTTTCAAATCATTCGATTATATACGATCGTATTAAACGAATATGACGTGATGTCTGAAGAAAGCTGACGCTGTCAACAATTCTAAGATCGGGGGACCGAAATCAGTTAGGGACTTGATCCCAATATCGACTTTACCTTCCCGAAGCCCTTTCGAGTGAGCCACGAGCCCTAAAAATGATATCTGTTTGATGTGGCCTTATACATATTTAAATGAATCAAATATTTCCCCATCCGAAACATTCGCCTGTCGACCGAAAATAATATTTTATATATATATTTTTTTTTTCGTTTATACGAAATCTCTTTTTCATTCACAGTAGACTTTAATATTTTACAAGTATGCTTTAAATGTTATCGTCGGTAAGCGGATTACTTTCCCTACTCTACGGCATTGTAATACAATAGTAGTTTTGTATGACGATTCTTCTTTTAATTTCACAACGGCCAAGGCCAAGAGCTGTTGACGGAAAATATAAAAATTCACGATGAATTTATTATTCTGATGTATTTTCATTACACTAATTTACAGTTTTATGTTTGTATTGTGTAATACTTCTATAAACCGGTCTATGATTACAGTCAAAGCTGATGCGAAGCAGTGATAAGACAATACACACGTGATTATATCTTCTTCAGCCTCTTTCAATCCAAAAACGCGAATGCGGCATACAAATAAGCGATTTACCAGATATGACCACCATCAACTTCTGCGAGTATCGCAAGTGTTGAATTCATTTCAAGCCTTTTTAAAGGGAATCTAAGAGGGAGAAGAAATACGAAACGAAGATGGGATGGGACCGGTGACATCAGTCATCAGACGAAACGGAGGTAAACTCTTACAGCTCAACCTGTCCGTTCGTGCAACAGATGCTACTGCGGACACCAACTTTTCAGTTCAAAATGATAATAAAGTCATTGCACCAGTCTCAATGTCATTATATATATAAAGAAATTAGAAGCTCAATAGTAACATTGTTCGAGACATTGAAGAAAAATTATTCTTGATATTCGATAATAGACAAAATCGACTTTTCGGCAAGCCGTATAACTGCGTCAACCATCAAAGGGATTTTGTCTGTACCAAAGTAGATTCGGCGATTCTATTGTATTTTTTCGACTGACAGAAATACTTTAAGTGATCCTATTTTCACTGATATGTTACGTATAAGCGTGTTTTATATTGGAAGCGACTTCTAAATGCCAAGTACTCTCAACGATGAGAATACGTAGTTATTTCATTTTTAAAATCTAACATTTTTAGCTGGGTAAAATCGGTTTTTATTTACTTCCAACACTAGAAATTGTAATGGATAATGACTTCGACTGTGAATCAGTACTCATGTAATTTATTTTCGTTTCATAGCTAATTTATTTGGAAAAATTGAGCAGCAGTGTTGAAAAACAGATGACATACCAACAAAAGACCCGTAACCGACAAGTATATATAGATGGGGGGAGACATGCCGGGACCATGCCAAGTCGAAGTCCATAATATCTAACTGCAGCTCCGGATTACGGGGCGTAAATGTTTTTATATGTTACATCTTATCCTAACAGATAAAAAAGGACAAATTAATATTGCACCACACCATGGGGGAGCGAAACGAATGCAACGTCATCTACGTAAAAACCTAAAGTTGCATCACTTTAGCCGGTGTACTAAAACTGTGTCACGTAGTAAAACAAATATACGTATAAGAAAAACAATAACGCCCACTTGACAGGGAGAAATGTGGGCTGAAGGAAGCACCTGGGGTGCCTTACAACAATTGAAGCTAATGCCAAGTAACATTTGTTGGTTGTCCCGTTGGGAGCATTCGCGGTGTACGTAAAATATTTGACGTTGGACGTTTGTTGGTGCAAAACAAAGGAGTATACGACGTCGCGTTGGTATGCGGCACCAGCGACTTTACAAATTGTATTCGAGAATGGAACGGACATTCACATTTTGTATAAGAAAGATGTGTAAGGTACACATCATTCACAAGCAAATAGCACAAAACAAAGAGTAAGAAATGAAGGTGAAAATGAAATCTATGCACAGTCACGGCGCAGTATGCGGCTATATTTTAATAAAATGTACAAATCAGAAATAAGTAGAAGTTTAATATTTAAAGAATAAATAAGACATTATAAATAATTTTTGAATACGACCCTGTATTCGCTGGTCAACGAGAGAGATGTTTACACTCTCTCTCTGCGTTTCGTCTGGTGAGTGAAGTGCCACTGGGTCCTTCACTTCTTTACCAAGGTTACTTTTACACTTTCTTAATTATAGTGTTTGTTTTGTTTCCAGCATTTATAACGTCTAGCATTAAATACAATTACACATATGATAATTATTATAACTTCATTTACTTTGCTTATTCGCACCTTAATTTCGTAATTTCTATTAGTGTATCCGCACCTTAGGTGCTAGGAGCAGCGGCGAAAAGCTAGGTTTTTCTATTTTAGCGTCGACCGGCCGCAGTCGGTCCCCGCTGCAGTACAGTACCGGGGCCACATAAATCATGCTTTCCCGCGCCCCCAGGCGCCGCGCGCGTTTTTGCCCGGGCCTCCATCAAATCCCATTAGTTCGCGCCGGTTAATGAGTTTAACATTCGTGTTCTTCTAGCTTTTCGCTCGCTTTCGAGGCAATTATGCGTAATTATACTCGGCGTCTCCGCGCGCGTGGAATACCTTCGCACTGTTTCCAGAGAGCGTTGTTTTAAACGCCACCTGACGAAGTTGACATTTAGTTTCGTTGCTAAAATTCATACGAGTCGTTGATAGGGTTGACACCGTAAGAAATCTTATAACAAGATGTTTGGCAGTGACATCCCTGTCACTGCTTTAAATGATTACGGTACATCACTCATCACATTGAACAAGTCATTTTACTTATTTTAGGTATTGGTATTGATGGTGATTAGTAATTATAATTAATGCTCATGCTCTTATAATACTGTGAAATTAGAATCACAGAAGCCGCTACAAACATGAGTGATCGTTCTAATAATTCTCGGAGAGAGCCAATTTCACACGGTCGTTATCAAGATAGAAAAAAAAATGTGAATTAATTGGTACACCGTACGAAGCGATTAATGTTTGCCGTTCCGAGGCGAGGCGGGATTGCGATAACACCTAACGTAGTTTTTGAAATATTACCGTCAATAATTTGAATGCGACACTTCTGAATGAAAATGAAATTCATTCAGGGGTGGTTAGGGTTAACGCATACTGAGACAGATGGTAACATATTAACTATCCGTTTAGTGTGCGTTTATCTTAACTACTATAATACAGACTTATTTAACGTCAGAAATATACATAAAAAGTGATCAGTTGACTGACTCTTGTATGGTTTCAAGCAAGTTTAAAAAATGCTAAAATGATATGAACGAACTACTGCAGCTCATCGTACAGGGAAAGATCCAAGGAGAGCGAAGTGTGGGCGAAGAAGAACATCCTTGCTAAAGAAACTACGCCAGTGGTTTGGAAAGAGTACCCGTTCGCTTTTCAGAGCCACGGTATCGAGGGTTCAAGTTGCTTTAATGATCGCCGACCTTCGTAAGAAGATGGCACTTTAAGAAAAATAAAAATGATATACTTCAAACATTTATATGCACTGGTCGAGCATGGTCGTAGGAATGAACAGGATCCCACTAAAAGTATTTCAAACGAAAATAAAAGCTACCCTAATAATTTTGAAATAGTTTGTGTTTTCAACATGTTTACTGTAATATATGATTTGTTGTTTAATCTGAATGAGAAGTCTTTTACTCTAACAAAATTATCTTATTGTATATTTCACATCAGAGCGCCGTGTGTAGTTCCAAACAAAACGCCAAAAGTTTCCATTGTACTAAGTTAAATAGTGGTGGAAAGCTTCGCTTGTGCTAATATCTATTCACTGTACGGTAATGTTAATTTCCATATTTGAACTGCAACCAAAATTTGCGTCGGTCCAATAAAACTATATCTCTACTGTGTTGAAAATAAACATTCATATTAACGTATACTCTTAATAGACTAATTTATCATTCTGCTGCATCTAGCCGAACCGTTTGGATATGTCTATCCATTTGAGATCAATTGCCACTTTAAGGATAGCCTTGAATTCTTGTTTTCATTCACCTTTATTTGATGTCCTGATGCCAAGTGATCACATATATTTATTGCCTGCAACATCTAGATGAACTGCTAATGTTTTGCCATCGTGTATGTTGGATACAGAAGTGGGGAAGCAAGGTAGGCGTGGAAGGTATGGACAGGGCTGATCTAGATGATCTGAATGCATAAAAGCTGGTTCATTATTGGCTCTACCAAAATCATCGTTTAATTCTCGTTCAGAAAACCTAAATAGCGAAATATTACATTCTATATTCAACCTAGTGACCGCGCAGGCTTCGCACGGGTAGCACTAATTATAGCCAGAAAAACAAGATACGCGTGACGTGTGTCAGCCTAGATGACAAAAGATGATGAAGTATTGTGTCAATACTGAGGATAATTTTATCTGGATTAATTATTACTAAGTTAATAATATTAAATTTGAACAAACGCTACCTTATTCGAAGAGGTCATAAATGTGGCCCAAGGTGCGGTTTTAGACCGACACTATTCCTAGTGCACAGTTAACGAGTCGCCGGTCGAGTGGGCACTTAGCGTATGAAAATTTCACGGCACCACTCAATAGTTGAACGTCGATTTAGTGAGGAAATGCATTCGCGAAATTGTGCACCACTGGAGTTACGACAGAGGTCACAGATGCTGTAATATACTTATCGTTTTACCGAACACTTGATTTAGTTCACTCTACAGTTTAATGCTCGTAATCTTTGCATATTTATAAAAGGCCATATTCAACCGTTATGATTTGTATTTTTGTTTCTTTATTATAATATAAAATACTAGCTGTGTCCCGCGATTTCAATCGCCGTTCCTTTTCGCTTACCCTTATTTTTCTTCTAAATGGTTGAGCCCTTTAGGAGCCGACACTAACAGTCCGCCGGCAGTCTCTTGCCTGTCAGCCGGCCTGCCGTCCGTGGCCACGATTATTGCCTGACGATAACGGTCGAAACTGCCAGGGCCTCAAACTCTACAGCATCATTTTCTTTATATATATAATTCTTCTGTACGTATGTTGACAGTGAACTCCTCCTAAACGGCTGAACCGATTTGAATGATTTTTGTGTATGTGTCCAAGTGGATTCGAGGATGGTTTAGATTCACAAATACACCCAGCAGATGGCGCTGCCTTCGAGTTCCAGAAGATTATTTTAAATATAGTAAGCTGAACCCGCAAGCAAGACAACGTTCATGCAGGACAACGTCTGCTGGGTCCACTAGT
>DWTW01001833.1:0-11925 GCA_018246275.1 Papilio slateri
GGTCTAGCCTGTTCTTCTGTCGGTCCGCAAGATCTTCCTTATTGCTTTATCAAATTCCTTAATTTTATCCCCTCTTTTTAAAGGTTATCGTGCCGACTGAAGACAAAATGAAGCCACGGTCTAAAAATGTACCGCTTCTCTTAAATTTGAGTTAAAATCATCTAAGAAGAGGTTAATTAATTATTAAGTTAAGAGGTCCTTTCTTTAATGGATGCGTCGATGGATTTTTCGATACATATCGAATCTGAATCGATATCTTTCAACTGCAGAATTACGCACCGGTCAACTAGTTCATATATTTATGAAAAATAATGCTTGAATATTTGTTTTGTTTCAGAAACTGATCATGTCTCACGCAACGACGTAGCAAACGAAATGTCTGCAGAAAGTTTCAATAAAAACATATTCGTCGTTACGATGTTGCTCCTCGCAAAGCTATATTTTATATTAAGCTATATTAATTTAACAAATTATAAATAATGTTATAAATTGGCTATTTTATAATTTATTTTAAAAAAATAAAATAAACTTGCAATACTTATTATTATATCCTTTCTTCCTCGTACCATTCTTGTTAAACTGCCCAAAATGCATTTAATAGAATAATGTTGAAAATTAATCTTATCATTATGGCTTACTATTTATAAGCCAAACTGTGACTAAAACTTTTAATTATCAATACTATAATAATTTGTTACGGCCAAAATAGACAATCAAGATGACATTAATTTGCATGAACTTTTATTCTTTATTTCGAACTTCGAACTTGAATATCGATCGATGATAACATTTGTCATCCCTTTTTATATTGATTATATAAACGATCAAGACAAGATTCAGCTTTATGTGAATTAACCTGTAACCTTAGGTACCCCTATTTTTGAGCTAACTTGACCGGACGAATAGTACCTATGTTGTACAAACATGTTGATGTAGAAAAACAGGATTTGTGTACACAAATTCTGGTTTTCTCACTATTTCTTTGACATTTTAGTCAATTAATAAATATCAGATATTTATTAATGTCCTAGCCAAGAGTCTCTCGGAGGAGTGTAGCGCATTTTGCCAAATTAAATCTTTTCTACTTACTTTTTTGAACTTCATGCTCTGAACCATACCAGAACATTCTTAAGTATATTTTGATGAACACCAAGCTAATGTTATAATCAGTTTTAGACAGTAGTTTTCTTGCGATGCATCGCTACTTATTGTGCCAAAATTAACATATAATCATAAACTAACATATTTTACTCAGTCTGGGTAGACAGAGGTAGGAATCGCTATTTGTTATACCAAGTTTTTCAAAAGTTAAGACCTAAGTATCCCAATTTTCTTCAATCAATAAACGGCATATTTACTTGAGACGTACGTCAGCGTGTATTTGGCACGTTGCAACTACACTGTAAGTCCTTGCTGTCTGGTATTTACGAAATCAGCGAACATCCCGTGCCTCGGGCATCGAAAATGAAAAAAGTAGTCATACAATATAATAATCGTTATAGATTATCAAACTACTATCGGACGTGAAATGAGTGTCCGTTTCTGTACAGCGGTTTCACTGTCACTTTATAACCTACTGAAATGATTAACTTTTTTTAGTATATTTCTCGTAGTCTATCCTATTTCTGCTGATGGCGCACGTGATTCACGTGGTAGATTTCTTATTTCCGGTCGCATGCCGTTATACCTCTTACAATTAGGTTTACATCCATATTTCATTTCCCGTTTCCATTACGATTCAGACTTCAGACAAATTAATAAGTAATGTAACCCCATTACTATGTAATTTGTGGGACTTCAAAATAATACAAACATATTACCAAATTAGTTACAATAACAGTATTAATTATTATTTAATGAATTAATTAATGTGGAGCAAGATCTAAAAATAATGGAAAGTAATTGCAAAAATTGCCGACGGTCCATAAAAGAGAAAGAAGCGGTCGATATGTGGAATTTGGGAAGAGATTATCGGCAAAACTTGTGCGTACGTGTACACTGACTGTACATAACACGTAAGCACTCCGGCATCAACTGTCAACTAAGCTAATTAATATTTCTAATTGAAATTCCATTCAACGTAATTTTAACTAAAATTCTACCAAAATATTTATATTATTTAAACACAAAGAATACATTACATACAGATAACATTGTCTGCCACGATCGGCAAGAAACTACTAGTACTACGCATATAAATAAGATTTTTGCATAATGAGTTATGACCCCCTTTGATAGCATGTTATGAAATCCAGGTTTTTTTTCATAGACAAATCTAATTTTGTGATATGAACTCCACAATATCTATTTATAGCATAGCCCTAGCCCCGCTCTTCCTAGAATTGTATGAAAGGGGACTAATAATAGATTTAAGGGATTGGCAGCGTCGTTCTGTGTGTATTTCGAAAATTTATTAGAGGGACTAAATACGCACTTTTCGGCCCTGATACTCCCTTGTAATATCAATCAAAAGCTTATCTAACACTGAGCTAAAGTCCAGTTTTATTAGATGAAACATATTATTAATCGTTTCTCAAATCAACACACTTGAGTTCTACATCGTACTAACTTAACTTTTAATCATTTGCAATTTGCATTTTCAAATTATTAAAATGGCGTGTTCGAGTTCCGCCATTTTAATGTAAAATATTTGTACGGTAAAATGGAGGACAATGAAGCCAAGTTCGTTATGCGCAGCTGCGCTCAGTATTTCATTTCCCTTTGTCTGTCTATATCGATTGTGTGAACGTGACTCGTCAGGGGTGACGTCAGCTGGCGCAGTGACCACGGCCATTTTGTATTCAATGCATCTTTGCAATTTAGTTCTTATTTCTACGTAATGAAAGTTTATATTGGATTTCGTAGCCCAATCCGTTGGAACGACTCATCGACCTCTGCAAGAATTGGATGATTCACATGTTGATGTATTAAGTAAAGAATAAACTAATTTTTCAAGGGAGGTTTATAACTACTTTAGAGACTATTAAATTTAATATTTAAGTATATGTAATTATTTTTGCATAAAAATTAAAGACTTATGAATGTTAAATTCAAGTTGGTTTTCTGTGATCAATGTGTTAGATTGTAATATACACAGGGAAATCCTTGACTCACAAAGTGTAAAAACCATTTACTTATAACTCATTACCGTTCAACCACCCTGAATAAAGATAAAAATATTAAGAATGTTATATGGCCTTAGTGTCGCACACGCTTCACAACAAATACTTTAATGTGTAAATCTATGTAAAAGTAGGTTTTGTAGTTTGAAGGTTACAATAAGATAATACTTATATGTAAGAATGTAATGATAAACTTTCTATGAACAAAATGCAGTCTTCTCTCAAAAATATAGGCTAATTAACTATTAACTAAGTAACTGCTTAAATTCGGGATGCTATGTAAATAATTTAATTTGAATATTAAATATTTCTCAAAGAAACCGTAAAAATCCTGTATATGTAATTCTTTCTTTGGTTATAAGACTAATTTTAAAGCTTGCGAAAAAAATATTTACATCCATTTCATTCTTGTCATCTTTTGGCATTGTTTACTGATTTTTTATAACATAGCTATACTAGCATACATATAGAAATAATGATTAAATACATACTAGGAATGTAACAAGATATGTTAATACTACTAGTCACCATATAAAAGGTGTTATTTCATACGGAAAGTTATTGTAATTTGCAAGATGCATTTCATTCAAAATAAGATTCTGAGTGCTTGGTTTGATATTGATCATCATGATGCATGACGCCATTTTATTCTCGAATTCAAACGAAATTAGTTCAATGTGTCAACATCTAGACAACTTTCACGATTCTGGGGAAAATTTCCCTGTAATGCACTTACGTACATCAAGCAAAACTACCTTATAATTTTAAATGAAAACCAAATCTAAGATGTTATGTTTACTTCTCAGGGCACAGGGCAACAGGGCGGGCATTTACGTTTTCTAATCAGAAGACAAGTGACATTTGCGCACTATTGTTTATGTAGCTGAGCTATAATAAGTGGTAACGTATAGTTAAAAAAAAATGCGTAAAACAATTTTATGCGTTAAATAAGGACTTTTACGATATTTACCCTTCAAATACGACAGTCAGTAGAATCATATTGAATGATTTCGCAAAATTTATCAATGCTATCTTTAAAAAATTGAAAGTCCAATTAGGTTTTACGAATAACTTTGCCCAAATAATTCTGTGGAAATTCTTTAAGGAATTATATTACTGGCTTAATAAATAATTTATTAATTTCTAGTGGGAATTTTGTAGAACTTGCTTGCAACACTGAATAGCTGGAACGCCGCCATTTTGTAATAACTAACTGCGCAGTTGTCGACCGATTATAGCGTGGGGTATAAAACCGGCCATGTTGGAAAATTCCGTTCATTTTAATCTCGTCGTGGTGAAGAACGTTTGGTTGTGAAGTGTAGTGAAGTGCTGGAAGTCAGCAGCCTGTTCGGATTCAGGTGTGTAATATTGTATCATCCACAATATTTTAAAAAGCCCAATTTAAAACATGGGCTACGCCATACAAGAGAAATCTGTTGTCGATTTTTGTGAAAGTAAAACTGAGTCCCTATCTAATTGGGTACGCAAATTTAAATGTAAATCAGTAAATGCAAAAACAAAGAGAAAACGTGACCTAAGAATAATCGCCATTTTGAGTAATTCCTTGTTACGTGCGGAAAATGAACTTATTACGAAACAAAGAGAACGTGCTAGAAGGTGGGCACAAATGCAAGCTGATCTTGGATTGTGCAATAAGGAAGAGGAAGTCGCGAGGCAACAACAAGAGAAAATTGATAATATATGGAAGAATGATCTCAGCGGTTTAGATAGCTTTTTCAAGGAACTAGATAATGTCAAACCAGTCCTAAATTAAATTAAGAGGTAAAGTACAGTATTAAAATCTGTGATATATGTAGGATATTTTTCTAAATTACAGTCCCATTGCGTTTCGCGTGGGTCTGCATTCGACGGCCGCCATCTTATTGCCGCATGGGGCGTGGCCGCTGCTGGCTACAAAATGGGTTTGTAACGGTATCATGCATTTATATAGTTAACTTGTTATTTAATTGTAAATATTTCAATTTTCTAATTCAATAATAAATTGGATTTTGTTTTATTCATATTGAATACCAAATTGTAACATAAGTTTAAGTATGAAAATAAAAGAATGTTGAAAAAGTTTTGCCTTATTGAATTTTATTTTCTCTATTGTAATTTCACCCAACATGTATTATTCCATGAGTCATCGCCATCTCTTCGTGAAGACGTGCAGTTGCGATGCAGACGACTTACAAGCGTATGAGGGCTGTCTACGGAGACACTGCCAACACGCCTGCTGCTTTACGAGGTCGTCTGATGTCGCGGCGACATTCGGACCTGCCACGTGCTTAAGGTCGAGCGCGCGCTCAGTCCCGGTTATCAGCCCACTAGGTAAAGCTAGGAGATTGAGCAATAATTTTATCATATACCAATGTCTGTAGGCCTGTATGCAGGCCGTCGTGTGTGCTATTTCTCAAATCCCAGATCTCAACTGCTGCTGCTGCCAGTGCAGACTGCAATGGGATTGGATACGTGTACAATTCCTGCATCGTTGTCGAGTTGCTCAGAAGGTGTGGTCACTTGCGTGTATGACGGATGTTTAGAATTGATATCGGCATAAGAAAATAAACATGAAGCGGCATTAACGGTGAGTCATTGTTATTCATGCAAATGCAAGCTGAGGCTAACAATGATTTTCTATACTGTCAACCTGTTGCAAATTTTGTGCAATAATATTCAATCCATACAGGTCTAGGTATGCTATTGTCCGAAATTTAAACATGTCTTCCAGAAGATAACAGAAAACATGCGAAATCTGTCTCCAGGATAATGAATAGGTATGAAAATTATGCAGAGTTTATTCAACCTTTACTGGTGAAGCCACAATTATAATGACTTAGATGTTTATTATGCTATTTCCAATTTACGCAATATTACTTTTACCATACAAATAACATTAACCATATAAAATAAATAAATTTATGGATCGTAACTGTGGGCTGATGTATTTCCGGGACTTGGTCAAAGGTCATAAATATCAAAAATCTGTAGGAAAATGGACTTATGGCTTAGAATTTTAAATTGAAATGGTAAGTTAATCTTAGGGAATATTTTATACAGTTCCACTCAATAGTCATTGAGAAAAATGAGAATTTGACTTGTATATATAAATTTCACAGCTGTTATGGTGGTGGTGACTCGGGATGAGCAATTCTTGTACATGAAAGCAAATTGAAGCCTTCATAGAGAAGGTTGTCCACTGCACCTGAAATAAGAACACACTATCTCCATAAACAGATAAGTTTTTTAACATTATCAAATAGCTAGCTGCTGAATTTATCTAATCCAAATTAGTATTATTAAATATTCACACAATTCCCATACACATTTAAGTTGTTGCATCTTTAATCAAATGGTAAGTTCAAATGTATCAAGACTATTATGTATCGTTATGCATATATGGAATATTTTTAGACTTTGAATATTTTCAATTTTGTCTAGTGCAAGGGATGGGGGGTTAGTCTAATTAATTTTTAAGTTTTGCAGATATTTTTTTCATCCAGGATCTATATGAGTGCTTAACAGCCCCTTACAATTTTATTTTACAATTACATTTATACAAAGATTATGAGGAAATCATACTTGGAATAATAAAATAGGCATTTTACAAATTAGTTCATTATTTAATTAACAATTTAACCTGGAAGTAAAACATATGTGACAAATTTAATTATAAGTTTCGAAAATGTGTATAAATTTGCAATATGTTTGATATTTTGACAAATTAATCACAACTCTTAACGGAAAATATAAAATAATGACTGATAAAACAATTTAAATAATGTGAATGCTGCGACTTACTGTAACAATTTATTCTATGACTTAAATTTTACTTGTTGGAAAAATTTACAATGAAGCAAGGAAGGAATACAAAAGAATGGTATGCTATTTGAGATAGGTCAACTCATTCCATTGTGTGTTTGGTTGGTATGATAGTATTTTTCTTAAATATTGAATTAAACTTTGTGCATGTTGCCCTTAACTACACAAATTGTCCTTTCAGATTACAATAATCTTGCCTTATTTTAGTTGTAGAAAGTAAGGTATTGTGTGCTGACCAAATGGGTTGCAATTAGTTTTGTATGAAGCAATTGCTTTGGATTATGGGATGTTAAAATGATTTGAATCAATGCTGTGGGGGATTTTAATGAGTAACTTGTTTCTTTCAATAAATCATAGTTTTAATATTTGTGATTAATACCGAAGAGTTTGCATAGATATCATGAATATGAAATCTACCATATGCTAAATGAAGTAACCAGATAGCAGCTGCATGTGGATCTATACAACTGCACCTCTGTTGAATTTACATTGCACAGGTAATAATAGGTTCTGCTTGATTGTTTTATTTATATACAGTTTGTCTTAGTACATATATCAATTTTACCTCAGAGATTTAACCATTACTCTATTTGGCTTTTTGTTAACCAAATGATTACAGCCATTTCGTCACCGCTTAAGGCAAGCTAGTGAATCTGACATAACTGTCTTGTCAATTTCTTGGAACACTTGAAGTATTAAGCCTGTCGATTATGGCCCTAAATGTAGAAGAATGCCTTTTGATAATGTATTGCCTCTGGAATTGGAAGTGTCATGAACTGGTGTTAGAAATGGTGCTGTCATATAATAGTATGTGGACTTCTAGTTTAGTGCACTCTTGCTGGTTTTCTGCAAGTTCATTCCATTTCAGCAACATGAATTCAGGTTCTGTATTAATCTATTCTGGTACACAGTACACAGTACACTGTATCGTGATGGTAAGTACCATGCATGTTCATGGTCTCACTTGAACCTGTGAGAATATTCACTAATTGCTAGATTGGTCGCCATGTTTTTGAAAATCTGCTCTCGTTCCTGTAGTAACAGCACATGGAAACAGCTTAATAAGGCAGTACAAAAATGAGTTCCTCCTTGCTTATACACTAGTAAAGCCAAGTATTGTCCGAGATGGAGGGTCAAAGTACTGCCAGAATGGTTCGTTTTGCGTATCAAAATCTGTTGTTGCCCATGCTCCAGGTTTGTAACTGAAAGCATATAACTATTCAAGAATATAATTTTAAAATACATCAACCAATCTGAAACTATGTGTCAACTATGGACAAATTCTACAATGAGTAAAAGAGGAGGAAAGTCAAGTGCTTTATCAAAATAACATTAGGTTATATTTTGACTTGATGTAGCAACAATGAAGATAATGTGCCAAGAAAAAGCATAAGGTCTATGTAAGTAGATGGTCCCGTACCACGAAACAAGGACTTTGATGAAAACTGATGTGCTCTGCATTTCCCAAGTTTTAAGGCAGAAATTGCGCTCGTCTTTGAATTTCAGGTATAACATTTGTTATTTCTGTTTTTTCTTATGCTGCGTGTGATGTGTATAAGTCTGAGCTCCTATTCCCTTGGGCGCTTTTGGTTTTTTAGGTCCATGTGGAATGTGCGGTGATCCTGGTTCTTTAGGTCCTCCATTTCCTTTGTGCGAACCTGGTTCTTTGGGCCCTCCCTTACCCTTGTGTTCACCTGGTTCTTTAGGTTCTCCTATTCCCTTGGGCGCATTTGGTTTTTTAGGTCCATGTGGAATGTTCGGTGATCCTGGTTCTTTAGGTCCTCCATTTCCTTTGTGCGAACCTGGTTCTTTAGGTTCTCCTTTTTTCTTGGGCGTATTTGTTACCTTAGGTTTGTTTGGTATATTTGGTACCCTTGATTCTTTTGTTCCATCTGATATATTAGGCATGCTTGGTTCTTCAATTCCGCTGGGTCCTTCAGAATTATCTGCTTTATTTGGTGTATCTGGTCTTTGATTGTTCCCGTCGACGTCAACGTTGTCGTCTCCCGTTTGAGGTTCTTTCGGTCCTTTAGATCCATCTTGTGTATTTGGTGTGCCTTGTCCTCGAGGTCCTTCGGTTTCCTTGGGACCCACACTAGGTGCTTTAGAACCAGGTGGTCCTTGTTCTCCTTCTTGGTTTTTAATTCCTTCTGGGTTCGGTATATCTTGTGTTTCTGGCCTACGAGGTACTACAGGTACTTTAGATTCATCTAGTGTTTTTGATTCATTAAATTCTGAACTTTCTGTACCAGCTGGTGCAGACGAAGAAGATTGCTTTGATTGTTCCAACATAATATTATCAGATGTTTCGAAACTTCCTGGATTTTGATTTCCATTCGGTTCCGTTTCCTCTGGTCCTACGAAAAGCAATCTGCTGTCTTTTGGTCTTCTGTCCTTTTGGACTCCTTCTAGGTAAGAAGTCTTTTCATATTCTCGTGAACTACTCTGGTAAGTAGTACTATACTGAGATTCGAATTGAGTCGTTTGTTCTTCATTCGTTGCTGTCGATGAAGTGTATGAAGATAATTGTTGGTTATTCGATGCGGTTGAGCTTGTATCTGAAGAGATACTGTCTTGTTCAATAATTTTTACATCTTCACTTGATAGGGCTGAATTGTAAAACTGATCACTGCTGTCAAATTCAGATTTAGATTTTTCAAAATTGTCATTCGAAATCTTTGCTACAGAATTTGGGCCTTGCGTTTGTTGAGAAATTTGTTGATTTCTAGTTTCACTACTTGAAAACTGTTTACTGTTCTGAGATGCGAAATTACTTTGTGTATAAGAGCTTGTTTTTTCTTGATCATCATTCACACCTTGGGCCATTTTTTGCTCGGTTACAGAAACAGAACTAAAATCGCTTGTTTCTGACTGTGAGGCACTGTTAAATGCATCTTCTTGGTAAACATTTTGATCATCATCTGTAATTATTATTTTGGATTTCATCTCTTGGTTGAAGCTCTGAGCGTTATGTTGTTGGTTAGCTTTCGATGTTCTAACAGATTGACTGAATCCGTCTCCATCTTCTGATCTTAGGACTTGGCTTTGTTGTTCTTCTTGTTGGAAGTTCTGCGCAAACGCATTGCTGGTATATTGGCTATAATATTCTTTAGCGTTTTCATTCTGAAAATCAGCAAGTCCATCATACGAGTCACCTGTTTGGAACGAATAAACTCTTATTAATTGGAATTTTAATAATAATTGTTTTGATATTGACCAATAATCTTAATCTTTATACTTCAAAGTCAAAACTCGTGTTAGTTAGACCATTTATAACTGGAGAATAGATTTTTCTGATCTTTGATTTGTTGAATTTAATAATAAAGAATATGAAAACATCAAGAAAAAAATATATTGAAAGAAAATGCGTTTTCTAATACAATTTTCTTATGTCACTTTATCTCTGATGAAATTACAGAAACTATAAAGAGTGCATAATTATACATCCTTATTTATACAACAAAACGAAAAATGTATATCGGAAGGTGCTTCAATAAAGTGAATCGACCCGAGCGAAACCCTAAAATAAATTAATTCTAAAGCGGAACGAAGAAGTTCGACGGGTCAACTTGTTGATGTAATTACATATAGAAACATGGTATTGCTGACTCGTTTAGCCATTTGTACTAAAAACAGCTTTTAACAAAATTTAAACGTTAATACGTTTTGTATTTTAATAGTAATCTATGCTTTTCGATGTCACCATGATACGTCAGTCCATCTAACAACAACATTTGAATATTTTAAGCCTTCTTTATTTAAGCGTGTTTTAACACAGTCAGGTTACTATGCCTTAGTGTGTAAATAGGAATGCATACAAAGTGTACTAAAATATGGAGGCCAGGGGCAGATCGTCAGTTTGTTAATTACTTACGTGCACAACTCGAAAAAAACTCGAAAAAACTCGAACAAAACATGAACGCAACTCGAACATTTAATTATAGTGTGTCTTATGCATTAGTAAATATGTAAGATAGATTTATGGGTGCAGTTTTCGCCAATAAACTGTCAGCAGTTTGGCGAAACTATTATTTAGTAATTAAATTTAATGTATTTAATAAATAAATTAAAAAAAAAACAAAACTTGAACAAAACTCGAACACACCTGGTTAGTAGTTAAGTACCCTGGGTACTTGGAGGCCTACTTAAACTGTCAAATATAATTGCCATTTACAAAAAAAGTTAAGTGATGTCGGTAATATCTCAGTTTTCTATTTGTAACAGTCTTCAATATAATCGAACATCGAAACGAAAAGCTGATGTTAATCATACACGAGCGTAGTCTAATTTGCATTGTTTTTTTTTTCGTCGTACCAATAAAAAACACGACATTTTCCCGATTCAATCATTTACATCCACGGGGCCCTGGGCTCCCCAAAACGCCCTTACGTTAATCCGCCCCTAATGGAGACTGTGCAAGACTTTCAACTAAGACAACGATTAAATGCCATGTATGTATATTTTTTTCTACAAGAAGGTAGAAAACGAGCAAGCTGTTGATATTTGATTATCAAGTGAAAGCTATCCATAGTTACCCTACCTTAGTTAGGTTAGCCTACCTTTTAATGGACAGAAAAGCGGTTATAACCCGTTTCGGTCAATCCCCTCCCCCGTCAGATCCTCTTCTCCTTTCCACCCTCTCCTTTGTATAAAAGGGTAGAAAGGGGAATGGACTGGGATTAGGCTATATGCTAGACTAGACTGTAGGGTCTGTAGGGATATGTCTATTTTTCTATCGATGAGTATATTTCACCGATCGATTATGAAGTTCCTAAGTTCTTAACTTCACTAGGCATTATTATAATGAGAGCAAATTATGAACTGAATACACTCATAAATTATAATGCAATCAAATTAGATTGTGGAGGTAAAATAATGCCAGAAAATGTTTTGGAATTTAGAAGAAATTTTCCGTAAAAGGTGAGGTGTTCGTTTACCTCTTTGCTTAGGTACCTCTTTGAAATTATTGATCAAAATGGAC
>DWTW01001834.1:0-11922 GCA_018246275.1 Papilio slateri
ATTAAATACCTTTTTTCTATTGTTAGTGTCGTTTTTTCTACAAACGTAGAATAAGACGAAAGATAAATTTTTTTAAATATTTATATCTCGTTACACCAAAGAAGTATAGTTATACTTACATAGTAATTACTAGCGTGTACATAGGTACACACATATTTTTTATATAATTAGTCTTATTAAACAACGTTTTTTTATTGAATAAACTTACTATTGAAGGGGTCGGGCGGCGGGCATCCCAGGCACAGCGTGGAGTCGGAGCGCTGGAAAAAGGCGTGCGTGCGGCCGCGCGCGCCCTCGCCCTCGCCGTCCGACTCGTTGGTACCTCCGCCCCCTACTACCATTTCTTCATCTCCTTCCTCATTTTCATTCTCATCCTATTTAACGTTAATATGTGTGTGTTTAAAAATATGTATAAAAAAGAATCAATAACTTTTTTATTATAATCAGTTTATGCAGTGAATGTAAAATTATTTAGGTATACACAAAATTAAGACATTGAGACCAACAAAATTACGCCTATGATATAAAAGTTTCATGGGCAACGCTTTTGCCCCATCAGGATTCTTTCTTAAAAATCGATACTTATATCAATATAATGTAAAAACGCAATTTATTTTTGTTAACTTTTTTCTTGTTACTAGAAAATACCAAAAGTGTGGATAAATCGCAAAAGTACTCCTACTTTCTGTAAATGTATCACTCGTAAGTTGTTCGTTTAGAATATTGTTAAATAGCTCATATATTAACCAAAATTATTTTAAAAGGTTTTATTTTCAAATTAAAAAAAAAATGGTCATTACTTGGATTTAAAAAAACAATACCATTTTACCCAGTATTAATGTATTTTTTTATGAAATATCTAATATATTTGGTAGAGGATTAGCAATAGCGATCTCCGGTAAACAGTAACGTCATTATTCCATCTGATTATAACACAACTTGTGTAACTCTCTCTCTCTTTTCATATTGATACATATCTAGATTTAGATATAGACTTGTATAACTCACCGGCGTCCAGAGGTGCGGGTGGTGGTGCGGCTGGGGCTGCGCGGCGCGCATGTAGTATATGAGCGCGTCGAGCACGTACGCCACGTGCTTGAGCGCGGCCACGTCCAGCACGGGCAGCTGCTCCGCGTGCTCGGCGCTATGCGCACGCAGCAGCGACAGGCAGTACGCCAGGAACTCGCGCCGCGCGCTGCCCGCCTCCACTCCTGTACACAATAACACGTGTTTAAGATCTTATGTCGTTTTCAACACGACAAATAGCATATTAGGCAAATAACAAGAGTAGATTTTTTTTAGAAAAAAAAGACTAGATAACAGTTTCAAAATTGTAATGGTTCGGAAATTAGAGTAGACTTTTTAAAAAAATCTGCTTATTGTTCAATGATAAGAACATGGAGTATTTTCGTCCATAAAGTAACGAGCTTTTAAATGTGATTCGAAGAATATAGTCTACCATCTAAAAACCTGAAATACAGCCGATACCAAACGTCATGTTTTTTTAATACATATTTTTTTAATAAAAATTTATTTTTCTGTATGTTTTTAAGTCTGTACTAAGATTGTAAAATGTTTATAGACATAAAGTGTACCTTGGTCTCGGTCTCGACCACGCGGTCCCTCTGAGAAGCCTATGATGCGTGTGGCGGGCGACGTGAAGGACGTGGTGCGGCGGGTGGTCGTCGCATTCGTGCGGCTGTGCTCGGCGGTCGCAGTACCCGCATTGTTCGATGTCAGTGAAGCACCGAATCTGGAAATTAAACAACAGATTATTATGCCTTGTCTAAAACGACCTCGTAACCTAGAATGGTATACGTTCGTGGTACTGCGTTTCCGTAGTACGGCGAGGATACAAATAGTGCTAAATCCCCTGGTTGGCGCTTAGGACTTAGACCTAGTGTTACGTGGCACCGGTTCATCAGAAAATCCTCGGATTCTCTATCCTAGTATCCGAAGACTAGACCCTCTAGAGGGTGGTCACGAGGATGTTTAAGAGGGTAAAAACCAACAATCTTTTTATTCCCCCAGGGGTCATTGGTTAGAATATCTGGCTGTTGTGCTATTTGCTTCAATTCGAACAGTATACGTAAGTGGTATACCTAATTCCTTTTTTCTATTCCATTTATTCCTATATGACATTACAGTTACTATAATATGTATTTGTGATATTTACCTCAACTGAGCTTCGGTGGCGTCCATAACGGTAACGAGCCAGTCCCACGTAGGTTTGAGTTGTCGCTCGAGGTAGCATTGCAGGCGCAGCGCGTCACGGTACGCCAGCGGCACAAGGCGGGGCAACGGCAGTGTTATACGTTCATACTCCCAAAGCAGATCCGCGATTTGACGGATGACAATGCCTTAAAATTAATGAATTTTAATTAATTAAAAGTTTAATTTTCCTATGTTTTAAAAATTGGGGCGGTTTTTGAAATGTATATGACTTATTTTTAACACTTTTTATCTTGGAACATATTGTATGGCCTGCTGTGTTCACCTTTTTGAATGTACTCATGTTTTCCAGGTGTATCTGTGTGGAGTTAAGCACAACAATGCATCACAACGAGGCAAAATATTTAACATCTCAAAATTGGGACTCCTGAAAGATTCGAGAAGTCTCGCAGCGCAGTTCTTCCGCCACAAAAAGTTGTAATTATTAGGTAAATTGGCAATATAGACTTAATTATTATATGTCTTTTGATCACTAAAAATCAAACTTCTTGTTTTATCCTCGACGAAGTTACATAGGGCTCAAAAGTGCCGTGAGTCTCTTCAAGAAAAAGATGGTACGGCTGTGCTCGACTTGGCGGCGGCACTGCCGTGCTACCAAATAATACTCCTAGGAAGGCTTAGAGCACTTGACGCTCGGTCGATAATACTCACCAAAAGCTCTCGCCAAAAACGACGCGGTGGTAGACGTGGAGTGGGGGTCGTGCGCATCTGCGGCGGCTGCGGCAGCGGCGGCCGCGGCGGCGGAGCGGCGCAGCGAGGCGGGGTCGATGAACACCAGCGAGGAGCTGCCCGTCAGCCGCACGCCGCCCGCGCTGCTCGTCGTGCCGCGCGACGGCTCACGCGATCTAAACATTGTTCATATGTTTACAACTCATATCACAAAAACGGGCGAGGGGCCACACGTATAATAACAATTTTATGTTGTCGTTACTCACCGTATCGCCCACTGCATGGAGTGCGGCGCGAGGTTGGGGCGCGCGGGGGGCGCGGCGCGGCGCTCAAGCGGCTCCCCGTCGTGCAGCGGCGGCTCGGCCTCGCCGTCCTGCTCGTCCGTCTCGCCCGCCTCCGAGTCCTCGTCCTCGGGCTGCGTCGAGTCGCCGCTCTCGTCCTCTGGATACATTAGCAGCGATGCTATACCTGCTGCGTGGTCGTCTTAGTTTAACACTTCTAACACTGCGTCCGCGCGGACACCGTTCGCTTCACGCTACATCGGCGTCGCCTCTCATCCCTTTTTAGTTTCCCACGCGTTTACATCCATTTAGTGACATCTTCGTGACATGATCTTGTAAAATCTTTATTTTACTCTATCAATATTTAGAGATTAAAAATTAGTGTAATTTTAGGGAAAAATCAAAAATAATGAACTAAAAAGATAGGGGGACAAAATAATAACATGTAACGTAATCGGGAACAATAAACAAAGTTTTATATTTAACCAACATACCGGCGTCGGATCCTTGCGTAGCTCGCGTTTGCACGCTACGCTGCGCAGACTCGGCGTTGTCCTGATCATCAGAGTCACTCTCAGTCTCCACCTCGGCAAGCAGGTCCAGTTCGCTCTCGCTCTCGCCGCCCTCGGCTCGTTCCGTGCCGTTTTCAACGACCACATGTTGCTCTTGTCCTCTGTAATAAAACATTCTAAGGGTTCAAAAAAGTCATGCCACCTGTCGATTTTTGTTTTATAGACGATCAAGTTTGAATGTGATAGATTGTAATATGAACTAAAGTGAATTACTGAAATATCATACCTTTCACCCATTGCATCATCATGTTGGGCATCCGGGGTGGGGTCGGCGGCGGGCATGGAAGGCTCGTCCGTTTCGGAGGCGTCGTCGTCGCCGCCCAGAGAGGGCGCTTCTGCCACGTCGTCTGCGTACTCGGTGGCGACGGGCGTGGAGGCGCGGTCCGGGGCCAGTGCTGAGCTGCCCATGGAAGCGCCGCTAGCGGTTGCCCCGCGACCCCCACCGGTGTTTGATTCTCTGTTATTAGAACACGTTTTAGTGTGTTAAAGAATACAAATCTAAATGTGTGCTTTTTAGTCAAAGCATTTTTACATCTACTAGTATTTATAATTTGCTGATTGAATGAATACTTCCATGTTATGTAACTAATAGCTATGAATGAAGGAGGAAAAACCATCTCCATAAATAATGAAATATTGTAAAAGTGAAAAATCACAAAGTATTAGGAACAAATATACGTATATACCTGCGACTGTGACCGAGCCGAGTATGGCCGGTGGACAGGGGTTCGACTCCAAACAAATCCTCACTGCCATTAACAAGATCGACATAGGTCGTGGCGAGCGGGAAGGGTGCAGTGGGCCGCACCACACCGAGCCGGACCGGCGCGAGCAGGGCGTCGGCCGCTTCCACTAACTCCTCCACAGCTAGCGCCACTAAAGCAGCGAATACACGACGGCAGCGAACCAATGAAGATGTGATCGAAAGTGGCCTGAGAAAAAAATGATGTGTCAAAGACGTCCCTTAATTCGATTGATTGATTGTTCAAATTTGACAGCTTACCTTTCCAAGAGCGTACAACAGAAAATTCACAAAATATTAAAAATATATGAATAAATTTTGGAAATTATAAAAGTTCAACTATTAGTAGTTATTGCTATCCAGAACTTAGACGAGCTTACCCTCTTTTCTTGGCGGCGCCGGGTGCCATTTCGACGCTGAAGATGACGAAGATCCTGGCGACGGAGCGCACGAAGCGGCGCGCCACCTCGCGCGCGCGCTCCGGCCGGCCCGGCACCGCGTCGTTCTGTTGCTCTCGCATCAGTGTGTGCAGCAGCGTGTCGAGCATCTGCCACACGGAGGGAAAGCTTTAATTTCAACTAGATAGGACTTTGTAGATGTTATTAGCTCCTTTATCATATTGTGGAATATAATTAAACCCGTTTTAAAATGAATACTCAATGTTACATATTAAAATATAAACATTTCTTGTGATGAATGTCCTTTAGCCTGATATACCAGGCATAGACTACGTAAATCAAAACTTTATCCACTAAACTATTTATTGTTTTAAACACGATAGTTGTGCCTGTCGCTTTCCATGGAGAACAACTTCACCTCCTGCAGAATCTAGTTAGAAAAACTTCGTACATTTTTTCGACAGAGTCGAATCCTGGACTGTCAGCGTGATGACTAGGTTTATTATTTAATTAACTAAAACATTATTTGTTTGTTCTTACTTCATTGGTGCACTTGACGATGAGTGCGTGTGTGAACTTATCGAGCAGCGTGGTGCCGGACTGGTTGAGCGAGGGGCTGCCGGGCCGGCCGTCGGTCTCCGCGGCTGTGGCGCCGCACATCACCGCCGCTTCCACAGCCGCCCAGTCGCCTATTATATGATAATAGAAATGTTTACTCTTTATTGCAAAAGCCTAACAATTACAAAGGATGGAATTCTTTACAGCAGGGCGAACGGGCGGGCCAAAATCACATTTTTATATATGCTTCAAAATAGATATATGGACTAAATAGGTATCGATTTAATATGGGATTAAGTATAATGAAATTTATAAATTGCAAATAATTAAGATATCGTATAGACAAATATAGATAAACTTTAACCTGGATAAAATGAAATATACCGTATTTCAATTATAGCTCGTGTTATTCTACGTATTTTTTATAAAATATTTTTTTTATTGCTAAAAATCCGTGTCGTAAAACCCTCCGCCGGTCGCGCAAAATATGTATTCGGGCCGCATTTGTTCACCCCTGCTTTAAAGCGTTCCTCTTACAGTCAACCTGAAGTGCTATGAAATATTCATAGGTACGTAGTTTGTTTAGCCTCTACATTTAAATTTAGCATAATAAAATTAGTGCTGGTCACCTATTAGGTCACTATTTCTGTCCTAAATTTACTGATCTCAAGGAGATTTTATAAAAGTAAACAAGAAGATATATACCGAGCAGATGCAGCAGAGCACGCCTCGCGAACCGCGGTGGCTCGAGGTCGTGGTCGGGCGTGTCGACCTCGGCGTCGGAGCCGGGCTGCTTGCGCTGCGCGCGGTTCCGGCCGCCGCCCGCGCGGAACTGCCGCTGCTCCACCGCCTGCCGCCCTACCGTCTGCACCAGGAACAGCAGGATCGACTCACCCCTGTGCAAATACCACATTTCAATAAGAGTTATAATTCATAATTCATTCTACATTCATTAGTATTTTAAAGTTTATAGGTGGATATATAGGTCTCTCACAGTTGGCGCTAATCTATTAAACTATCAATGAAACGTTCAAGACCGTGTTTTCATCATAACTTCGATCCATCAATTCCATGAGAACATACCATATACATCTACTTTGATACTACCACTGGCCTTTATTTATACTACTACAACTAGAATATAGCAATTTGCATCGTTTCAACTTAAATTTGCAAGTAAACTAACGTACCTGGAGTTAAAATGCGTTGCCAACTGCGTGTCCCTGGCGAGCCGGGCGAGCAGGTCGCAGCGCGCGGCCCAGTTGCCGCCCACCAGCGCCTTGCAGCGGCACTTCTCCCAGCAGTCGCAGTACGCGGTCGGCGACGTGCGCTTCAGTTTGCAATCGTGTCCTTTGTGGCAAACCTATACACCAAATTTGTAGATTTATTATAATTTTTTTCCTATGAAATTAAAACAGATTCATATATTCATACTTTCATACATCTACTCATATATATGCTTGTCGGTTACAGACATTCTTAATAATGCCTAGTACATCACCAATCTGTTCTAAAAAAATATATAGCTTTATTTGTTTTAACATTTAGAAAGTAATAGGGAAATTGATTACCTTAGCACATTCAGTACAACAGCAAAGAGATCCAGTGAGTCCACAGGTCTTGCATTCAAATATATCCTGCAAACATTAAAATAAATACATTATTTATTTATATGTAACTTGTAGATTATGAGTACCTACCAGAATAATTTAAAATTATTAATATGAAATGATGCAGTGTGTAGGTGGCAAAGATAATGGAGTGGGTTAAGAATGTAAGACAGTAGGTCCTAATACAAAATTCAGGCCTTTTTTTTCAATACAACTACCGAAAAAACTAATGAATGGAAACATTTTAGTAGTATTGGTGATTTTGATTTTTGGCTTGGCTATGCAACGGGGATTTTTATATCAACAGAAATAACAATGTTTCCGATATTGTATTTTAGTGTACCTGGTTAATATGTTCCTGTCCGGTCCAGGTGAAGCTGCAGGTGTCGTTGCAGCAGAGCACCAGCAGGGGCGAGTGGTCGGGGTGCGCGCTGGGCGGGAAGATGGCGTCGGAGCGCTGCGCCTCGCCCGCGTCCGGGCACGAGCGGATCGCGTCCAAAAGCACGAGCGCGGCGCGGTACGCGCGCTCCGCGACCGCCGCCATCAGCGGGGTTTGACCCAATCCATCCCTATAATAATCGTAAGATAAACACGTTAAACTCCAATGGGGTGATAGATAGATAGTCGAAGTATTCCAAAATTGACGTGTATTGAGACAGCTCCATTCTTTTGAAAAAAAAAAAATCCTAAACCAGGGCCTAAGGTAAACAGATAAATACTAAAACTGCTAGGTTACGACGTAGAAAAAAAATCTTTAATAATAATTAGAACGAACTTAACAAAATTGTTATAAATATATAACACAATGAAATGCCTAGAAATCCAAAAATTCATCTTTATAGACGTGGAGAATTTTGTTTGGGCTAGCTGGAATAATTCCATTTATTATCCACATGCAAAATACGTGCTTTGTCGTGGAGGCACGAAAAGGTATCATTAAGGGAGTGTAGAACTAGCGAATTAAAAAATTGTTAAACGTAGATAGATTTCGTAGCAGTTACTTTTTTAAGGTATTACTTACTTGGCGAGGAGCAACTGCATGAGATAAGGCTGCAGCACGGGGCTCTCGCAGAGCGCGCGCAGGGCGGCCAGCGCGTTGCCGCGCCGCTCGGCCGGGTCGGCGCTCACGGGGCCAGAACCGTTCGGTCCACCGTTCGATATTTTACTGTGCAACAAAGCTTTGGATTGGTGACTTTTTTTTAATACTTTCAGATTATTTTAGCAAAATATTAGTAAATATTCTTAGTGATATTTGATGAACACAGGAAATCGGAAAAAGACTTATAGGATAGAATCTTGTAATTGTAAGTAAAATCAATTTAATATTAAAATGAATGTAGGTGCTAATGAAATTTTTCTTTGTCATAAAAAATCATTCGGAGTTACTAACCTGTTATTTGTGAGTCCCATTAAACTGTCTTCATCACCGGAAGCCTCGAATGTTTCTGGGGGCCAAGAAATGGCCGGCACAGCCTCTTCGGTATTGGTTCCAGTGCCGCTAGTGCCGCTCGCTGCGTTCGGCATTGAAGAATTTTCTATTTCGAAAGTGAAAGAAGTTAAAAAAAAACAATTTTTCACAATGTTCTGGTTGCACACTTTATTTAAAATTACCCTAATGTGTTAAGTGGTAAAAACATAATTGTCTTAATAAGTCAAGTGTAATATTTATGGGAATTTTTTTCAAAAATTCATACACGTCTCCAGTATCATTTAACTACCACCTTTCTATACCAGAATGGTATCAAAATATTAAACGTTTATTACTAAAATAGATTGCGTTATGGCTGTCCAATACAACAGTGTCTCGTAAATAAACGTACCTATATCTGGTTCCTTGTTGGAGGTAGGTGCGCACATGTGAACACAAGCATGTAGTATATTCCTGTTGCCATCGCATCGCTCTTGAAGGATTGAAAGTATTTGTTGTTCTGAAATTATAAATAAACAATGTAATCTCTACAAAAAAATATATCTTAAACTTATTATGCAATTACAATAAAAAGTAACAAAAATGATTCCATCCTAACTTATATTATAAATGCGAACGTGAGTATGTTTTTTTGTTACGCTTTCCCTCGAAAACTACACAACGGATCATCATGAAATTTTGCACACACATCGTCAGTGGTATAGAAAAGAAACTAGGGAACAACCTTTTATTCCAAAAAAAAAAACCTTGTCGAGGGATAGATAAATATAATTGGTCGCTGTGGTAATGTATGACATGACAATAACAACTTTTAGACATTATCACACGTTACCATGGAAACCGATAGATGCCAAGCAATTATACGCGAAATCAATTTACAAAAATTTCCAGAGAGGAAAATTAAGAAACGAATGTGTGCAAAGCCGCATGCAAAATCTAGTATTACATAAATAGTTATGTTTATATTGTATTTTAGAAGCGCCAATGGCCTAATGGTTTACGGTGCTGACTGCGAAACGTTAAAGTTATCGATTCGCTTCCTAGAACAAGGTTAAGCTAGTTGGAATGGTTTAAAGGGAATGTTTGGAACATATTTGCTAACATAGAAACGTATACAAAGAAAAATTGACAAAGGATAAAGCAGCTACACTAACTGTTGTTGTCGGCCTCGAGCAGGTGCAGCAGCTGGCGCACGCCGTCCAGGTCGCAGCGCAGCACGCGCGGCATCATCAGCTGCGGCTCCGGCACTATTATTATGAGCGCCACCTATGTAATAAAATAGTATATTGGTAATGATAAAACAAAAAAAAAGTTTTACCAGGGTTACACAACTTTTTCCAAAACATTACATAAAAGTTCTTTATGCTATTTAAATTTCCGTGCGTTACTAATATTTTCGCTTCTGCCAAAGCAGTGAGCTGGGTTAGGGACCTGTTCATTGCAACTGTACAACAATTCAATATATTTTTGTATGGAAGAGTTGCAGATGAGTTGCCAGGGTTTATATAAAGCGTAGGAGGGAAGTAGATAAGAAGAGGAGAGGATAAATAAGGGTATTACTACTTTTTATTGCAATTTTCTGTGTATGTCTATGTATATTGCAATAAGATTCAAGCCGTTTTTTTTTTACTTTCCATGCTATGTGAGTTTATTATGCATGTTGACTGGTGTACCTGTGACTTGAGCGCGGCGTGGTGCGAGTGCGCGGCGCCGTGCGGCTGCAGCGGCAGCGCGTGCGCGGTGAGGGCGCGCGCCGGCGGCAGGTTGAGCGGCGGCGGCTCGCGTACCATGCCCACGCAGTCGCGCGCGATCGGGTACAGAGCGCCGTTGCCGTCCGCCATCACCACTACCGCCTCGCTACCCTACACAACAAAATATACATAGTATCATAGCGGAACTTTTATTTGTCATGTATTTTGGTGTTCAAACACGATTACCAATATTACAATTATTTAAGTCCATTACCTCCATCTCCAAGACCATGCCATCTCTAAATCTTTGTCACTCAAAAGTCACAACAAAATGTTTAGTCATGTTAGAAATAATGTTACTGCTTTTTTGTGTGTACAATTTCAATGACTACTCGCCTCTGCCGCGGTGGCCAGTTGAATACCGGCTCCGTTGGTGTGTCCGAGCAGCGCCTCGTGGTCGGTGGGGAAGACGCTATCGGTGAGCGCGCGCGTGGCGCCCACCGCGTACACGGCGTAGGCCAGCGCGCCGCCCGGCCGCCGCACGACCGCGTGCACCCCGCGGCTATCCACCTGTTACAAATTATACATCAACAACTTACACCACATTAATTTCCGCCCTTAGTCAGAAAGACCAAATATAAACGCAGTGTCTGTGCATGATTTGCTCGCTCTTGCTTGACTAGTAGAATAAAACATTTTTGCATTTAATATTTGAGAAAAGTAAGAAAAAACAGTAACATTTTTTTTCCCAAGTCAATATTTTCTGAAAACCGGTTTAGATATCACCTTTTAACAAATTTACAAGCAATTATTATAGATGCTACTTGTAAACCCCGCATACTTTAAGTAATTTAAACATTTTTAAGGATATGCAATATTAAATTTGAAAACGAATTTCAGTCCTCTTCCCTTTCCTATCCTTTCTTAAGAATAGGGTGGGAATGGGAAGAGGATTACACAGGGAGGGTATGAATAGGAGAAGGAAATATCCTTTTTCCTGTCTATCCCCTCTATCCATTAAAGGTAGGCAACGCATATGCGACTCATTTGCTTGTTGCGGATGCCTATGGGTAGTGGTTACTTGACATCAGGTGACCCGCTTGCTCGTTTACCACCTTTTTCCATAAAAAAGAAAAAACGTTATAATGACAACTAATGACAACAGTCGGCTACTTACTGCAATAGTAATAACTTGTAACTCTGGTGGCAACGCGACCTTCCTAGGCGAACGCTGCAGGCAATCTGGTCCGCGCGAGCCAGAGCCGCTCCCGGCCCCCCACTTCACGGCCACCAAATCGTCTTTGCGCACGAGCCGACAATCTTGGAGTACGGTCGTCCAGTCATCAGTGGTAGAAGGCATGATCTCTTTGCCATCCTTGCCCATTGTTGGGAATCGCACCGCGGCGTAGGCTCCATCGACTTTCAAAACGCGGCCCAACGGCACGCTCTTGACGTCCTCGAGAAAGACTACTTCTTTCAGGGGCCACTCTTCTTCGTCGCGTTTAGAGCCATCGTTAGAAGAACCTTCTTCGCCACGGACGGTAACGCGTTTAGCACGTTCTACGATAAACAAATTTTTATTAAAACATTTTTTATAAAAAGCATGAAACGAGCTATTCCGGATGGATCGACGTAGTCTTTTTTTTTTAAATATTTCAGGTGGTGTTGGCGACGTAGCGGCCGACGGAATCACCTTACGACGCCATACCTCCGTCGCCGAAATCTTACACGTGGCGGCGG
>DWTW01001835.1:0-11921 GCA_018246275.1 Papilio slateri
TTTTTATATTTTATATATTTTTATACACAAAGTTTTATTATATTTATAGAATAAGTTTCATAGACAATAGCACTCATGAATATCCCCATTAAAAGTCGATGCTGATATAAAGCAAATTGATGAAGGGGCATAGAACTAGCAAACATCATGTCTTGTTAATATATTTAAATGCATAATCGAAGCGCCAATAGCCTAATGGTTAAGGGTACGGACCGTGAAACATGCACAACATGGTCGTGGGTTCGAATCTTGCCATTCGACTTCGTTAAAAGAAATATTAGTAAATTATTTCGATAATCTACTAATATTTTATATATATGCCCGAGGAAGGTTGGCATCAGGCAGGCGCCGGCCGTAAAAAAACTGTAGCCAAAAATCTATTACAGTATGGACTTCGGTCGTATTGTGCCGACCACATAAAGTGGGAATAGGGAAAAATACAAGATGGTGAGCTCACAAGAAACAGAAAAAGTCGTTGCTTGACACTACCACTATACATATATATATGAAAGAAGTCAGGTTTTAGGTACGCTACGAATTGGCGCTAAATCTCTAAATATCTCTGAATTAAAAAATGAATGATTATGCTGACTGTACATTGAAAAGATGTGTAAATCCGTTATAACACACGAGAGACGAGAGTGTGTACCGAGCGCGCCCTCCGCGCCCGTGCGCACTGTCCGCGGGAAGTTACGACGAAAAATAAAATTGATACCGCTCCGCCGCGGGCGAGTCGAGAAAAAGCATTTCGAAATAAATGACTTTTTAAATTTTATCGTTGCACACAGTTTCTCTATCAAATGTCGAGGCTCGCTCCAAGTAACTGGATTTGTGGACGGGCATTTATTGTGTGCGACATACGAGACCGCGGGTTTTATATCGCCGACATTGACAAATAACAAATAAAGGCTGAGAACATTTCTAAACTGTATCCTTGCTCTAGCCTTGTATTGCCAATCACTTCGAGTGTTTCCCCATTTGTGTCGAAAAAAAACTTTTGAAAAAGTTGGGTCTGAGTATAGTTTGAGTTTCATTTACCGTACTTTTCAGTTCTGGCAAGGTTTTGCTGTCGGAGACGTTTTGACATCTATCTCATCTGACTATAAAACTTTCTTTTTCAACAATTTCAAGATACAATTTATGATAAAATCCTTCTATGTCACTACTGTTCATAGGATAATCCAAAGACAAGATCGGTCGATAGACATCTAGTGGAAAGAGGTCTAATAAACACACAAGGATTTTGTGGAATAGCAACTCTCGATGTTTTATTTCTATAAATGAGAGCCTAGACTTTTCGCAGAGGCCATATCAATTCGTTGACATTCAGTAAGCCTTCTTTAAACACTCTTATAACTAATGTCATTTATATCCTAATTGAGTTGACTAAATTAAACTAATCTTGCATATTAGGATAACATTTGAATCAGTAAAACTCTTAAAAGTAATTGAAATTAAACTAATTTTACGAATTTTATCGCATTTATTTAATTTTCATGTTCCCGACGTTTCGAGTACTTTACAGCACTCATGGTCACGGGGGGACTGAGGTGTCTCCCCTGTCTCCACGATGTCAAATTTGCTGGCGAAGTACCTTCAATTTTCAATTAATATTTTAGCTCCGGTCTATGAAAAAAAACTTAATCTTGCAGTTGTGCTAAATCACATAAAATTAACAAAAAAATAATAATTTCAAGGTGTACTTAAATGTAAAAAAAATCTTACATTATTTATATTGTATTATGATAATTGTAAGTAATATTCTTGTTGTTATGAATCCAAATAAAATATAAAGGCAGTTGTGCAATGCGTTAATATTAAGTTAATAAAACTTTGCTTTTAAATTATATATCAAAACTTCAAATTTGGAAGTTTGCACTAAGCTAAGAAAACTAGCTCGAACATGTTCAAATCGTGCTCGCGCACAAAATGCATGCATTAAACGTACTATCTATCTAACTGCTGATGTATTTCCGACCTACATTTATACTGAAGAAAGTTAAGAGATTCAACATCGATGCCAAAATTGTGGCCAAGGAAAGAATACATTGATGTTTGCATTGACTTTGGAATTTGTTTCATTTAAATAAACTAAGAGTTTAAAAAACAGACGCCAATTGCTTACTGGGTACGGACTGCGTAACGTTATGTCGTCGGTTCGGATCCGTCATTCGACTATTATCGCTAACCATCACCTAGAAAGCTTATTTGAAATGGTTATAAATTGTTGTATAGAGTGTTAGTGGGCTATTTACGCATTTTACTAATATTTTTATACAGAAATAAAAAAAAGAAGAAATGTAATTATGTTATTACCAGTACTATACAACACTCCAAGAGTGAAAAGGAAAATAATCTACATCGAGGAACTCATAAAATATTGAAATTATTTCCAGGTTTATATTGTTTCTACACGTAAAGATCAAAGATCAATGCGTACATGCATCCAGGAAACTTTACAGCGTCTTCTTTCTACTTAAAACTTCCGCAGCAACTTTCTCCTATGTCAGCTCTGCAAGAACAGTTAGTGTACTACTATGATTTCAAAGTCTTTGAAATTGTTACCTTATCTTTGGACAACTTAGTCTTGCGGCTTATATTTTATCAGACAAATATATGATTGTATTTCAACCAACAATGGGAATCATTTATTTAAAAAGAAAAATGGAACGAAACGTATCTAAATTTCTCTTTTTGATTTTTACACAAATATAATTTCATTATGTAAGTTTTAAAACAATTCTATGACAATAAGACGGAGGGAGATAAAGAGGAAAACAGAGGAGAATGAGAGCTTATTTAAGTTAAAGTGATCGGTCGCTTCACCGCTGTATCTACTATTCATCTTAAAAGTATCTTTAAAGTCCTCTTATAGCAGGAATTTTATTTTAATATTGTATATTATCAGGACATATAATAAAGAAGATGCTCGTCGAATAGACTGTCGTGTGCGCTAGTAAGACCATAAACAAATTGGCGCTCGTACATCTCATTAATGTCACTCATACCCCGAGCGACGCGCGTCGTCAACCAGAAAGCCCCGTCTTTACCGCGAGCTGCATCTTTATATAATGCACAAATTTTTACTTTAAGACGACACATTTCGCGTGTGTTTCTTTCACGTTCCTCAAACAAATATCAATTATGAAGGTATAGGCTCATGAGTTCTTTAGTAAAGTTCCCACCGTTTTAGGCCTCCCCCATTGATCGCCACAAACATCGGTCCTCTGCTGTCCTCATCCAGTGAGCTTCTGCTACCTTGTATGATTTCGAAGACTCATTTATATGTACCGAACAATACGATGATTTTCTTTACTTTGAATTAGGTTAGGTTAGTAATACGTAATAAGAGCTATTAATAATCCTTGATTAATAATCCTATTAATAATAATGTATATTTATGCGAACAAATAGTTACAAAATCGTCAGACCAAAACTACAATTCATATTTAATAAGACATATAAGGATGATACTAAAATCAGTGAAGGTGCTCTTAAATAATTTCCCTTTCTAAAAGAAAAGCGACACACAATTTTGTAATTCATTCATGGAAGAGAACTATCGATACACGTAATTGAGCATCCTGCAAATAAATCGAATTGCCACGTGAAAAAAATACGTACACAACGTAATCCGTTTGAACACCGCTTTATTTATGAACAAAAAACGCGGGAACTTTTTGGAGAATTTATTAAGTGCCCTACGGGTATTACGCGGCGTTGTGAAAAAAAAAATTGAAAACGAATACCTCTGAAGGTAAATTATCGCCCCTTTATTCCGTTATGGAGCTATCAATCACTTACCTAATTGTGTTATTTATTTACCCGCAGGCAGAAACAGCGTTGTCATCAATTTATATAATTTCACTCAGCGATTTCTCCATTTCCATTTCACTTACTTACTATCGACTTTTCCTTTAATGTTATCTTCGTCGCGATTGTTGTGTAAAACAAAATCTACTTACGCTTTAACATTTCATCATCATCAACATCATCATCTTGAAGCGGAACATCGCAAGTTTCTACGGTCTATGAATTATCGCTGTTCTAAGTCCTCCTATAGTATACTATTAGAAAAATATGCCCTGCCTACACTTGAAATGAGACGAAAGCTTTAGACATTTTGTTGTTGCATAGTATTTTACACAATAAATATGATTGTATGGAACTTAGTAAATAAATACAATTGCATGTGCCTGCTCGCTCGTGCCGCGTACCGTGCTCGCCACACTCGCAAACATACTCTATTCGCTCCTAAATATTGTAAGACACACACAGGCAAGCGCGCCCCATTGTGGAGATTGATGAAGTTATATAACGATAATTTTACCGATATTGATTTGTTTGCATCGTCATCTACATTATTTAGGAAAAATATTATTAGGATTATGCATACTTTGTAGACAATAAACATATCAATAATTTTATTCACGCTTTTGTAAATTATTATTTGTCTTATTGCTTTTTTTATTAGTAATTTGTGGATAACGGTGTTGGATACATGGTAAATCTAACTCCCATATACTGTATATTATTTTAAGTTTATTTACTGTGTATCTGTTTGTTGTCCTAAATAAAGTAAAAAAAAATCATTAAACTGTCCATAATCATACAGTCAGTCGGGTATTTTGTTTCTTTGTTAAAGTAACCATTATTTGTTGCAACTGTTGATTACTTTAATGTTATTACTTTTACGTTTATGTCTCTTTTACATATCACTTTTATGTTCAAGGACTTTTTTTAATGTCATGCGGATTTCATTACCTTCTGACGTGTTAAAACGGGCTTGTGACAGTATAAAACAGGAAAAACGAACTGGTTACATTAACAAACATGAAGGTGGAAAAAATTCAATCTTACGTAGATATTAGTTCTGCTGTAGCGCCGCTGGGTTTACTGAGGTCGTTTAATATTTATTTATATCAGTAACATTGAATAACACGTGTGTACTGCTCGCGACCTAACAAAGCAAAGCGAAATCGCTATATACGAAAACGTACTTTATTTATACGATGCCTAAATAAAACGAATTCGAATACCGAGAAGATTGCTTACTAAACCACTTATAGTGAGTTTTGGAAACAACACTTGGTAAACATTGTGTTCATAATATTTAAGAAATACGAGTGTTCATTTCCTGTGTATATACATTGGCAATAATATGTACTGTATTCTTATATTTATTGTATGCATGTATTCTAAGAACTCGCAAGTCTTTGTAACCTGGTAGTGACATCAGAGATATCATTCGCTGATCTTTATCACCCATCCGGTAAATTGGGGGAAGGGACTTGTGGGATGGGACACTTGCTGATAGACGACGCGCTTGGCAAGTGAGTCATTGAACAACACACTTTATAGGTTATACCCTGGAGCCTTCCATTGGTGATCTTAGAGGAAATTCTAATGAAAGAGGGCGTGACGACTATACAACGAAAGTGTTGCCATACACCAAGCTGTTCATCATAACCTTATTATTTGATATAAGATATACTTATAAAAGCGCCAATAGCCTAATGGTCCAGGGTACGGACTGCGAAACATGCACAACATGGTCGTGGGTTCGAGTCCGCCATTCGACTATTGTCTAAACCATGTTGGTTGGACATGGTTAAAAGAAATATTAATAAATTGTTTCGATAATCTACTAAATTTTCATATATACATGAGGAGGGTTGGCGTCAGGCAGGTGGCCGGCCGTAAAAAAAAACTATAGCCAAAACCTATAACAGTATGGGCTACGGTTGTACTGTGCCAACCCTACATAAAGTGGGAAAAGGACAAGAAGAAAAAAAATATAGAGATAAAGAAAGATAGATATTTCATTGAGATTCAATTTAGCTAAACTTCATGATAAAATAGATCATTCATCGATCAATGTTGAAGATTTAATTTAAAAATATCCTTGAAGCTCCAAACGTCATAATTGTGGTAAAGCTAGAAAACATATCCCTTTGCTCTTCTTCTTTAGGTACTATTTGTGTGTGTGTGTTGTCAAAATAGATCACGTAGTTGAATTCCTAAGTGACATCTAACGAGATAATGTGCAAACGGGGAGTTGCCGGTAAATATTATGCGATTTAGTGTTTTTAAGTTTACACGATTTGAAGTCATATTATAATATTTTTATTATGATTTATTTGACTTCTAGAAACTGCAATTTTAACAGATTTTTCTTATACTTAAAAATAACACATGACTTATGAAAATAAGGTACAAAAATAGCAACAACCGAGTGAAAGTCGGTGGCACAGATTTAAATAAAATAAAACACAATAAACCTTTCCGCGAGACTTCATCTGTACGAAATTTATGTAACGGTCATTTCTGAAGATCTACTAAAAAAACTGCTTAATGATGAATTGAATATGCAATTGCTATAGGGTTAATAAAAAATTAGAAACTCGTGCAAATGTGTCTACCTCTGGTGATGTTTTCTTAGCTAAGGTCATATTGATTCGAGACGAGGTGCAGATGGCACGTAGGATGGTTGTAATTGGAATGATTTCGACGGTTCGGATGTGTATCGTTCGGTACACGTCTAATTTTGGCGGCAACATTGTGTATTGGCGCGTAAACTCTGACTTGTATATGGGTCAATGATCATGAATTCCATTGCTCTCATACTTTCGTATGTACACGTCATATCTTATTATTTTGATATACTCGCACGTCGGCTTGATTGCTTACAAGTACATTCTAGCAAAAATAATCTCCCCATGGGCGAATAGATATATATTTTTTCTTATACCTTTGGTTACGGTATACAAATCTAATGAACACAGTAATTATATTAAAGAAAATCATACCTAAAGCAGTCAAATAATAAAATTGAAATTAAACTAATTTTATCGCGTTTATTTAATGTTTTTGTTCCCGACGTTTCGAGTACTTACTCAACTCTTATCATCGAATAATAAAATTTGAGTAGGTTAAAAAAGTTCTAACATCCTTTTTAGTATAACGTGTCCCAGGAGTAAATTAGATTTATTAATATAAGTTTGTATAAAGACAACATTTTTAATCCCACCTTATCCGTAAGCAGATGGAGATTGACATCGCATTGCTATCCGCTTTTCATTATGTGTTTTTAATTGTCATACAGTAGTAAAAAAACGTGGTCGAAAGAAAGAAAAGACGAATATTGGTACTTATGTAAGTTATACAACTAATATTATAAAGAGGAATGATTTGATTGTTTACATCGAATAGGCAATTACTGGACTGATATGAAAAATTCTTTCACAATTAGATACCTACATTATCTGTGATAAACGTAGGCGACAGAATATTTTCAAAAAAGTTAGGGATACGTATCTATTTTTGAAATTTTTGTTAAATACCCTTGCGAAGCCTGGGCGGGCCTCTAGTAAGTTATCAACCGCAAATATAATATATTCAATTAACTTTCACTTTAAGCAAATGTGTCAGAGTGTAGGAGTGAGTATACATTGTATGCGTCGATAAAATGTTAGATTCGCGTCTCCTACGCTTATTAAAAATGTGTCTGTTAATGTTTTAATGAAAAAATGCGTAAATAATTACTTTTTCTGCGCGGTTAGGTTAGGTTAGGATAAGAATGGTTTGTTATAATATATGCATACCTGTTGTTCTTATTATTTCCTAAGTCTTAGATCCGAAAAGTTCTATGACTTAGAAGCAACTGAACAATGTGTATTTGAAGTGTATGAGACCAGCGATAGATGGCGCTGTCATTTATATACATAATGTATAATATTTGTTGTATGCACTCGCTTTCGGCATTAAACAAGTAAACACATCTACGCGTTTTATTTATGGACATATCAGTATTCCTATTATATCTACTAGAAACATGCAAGGTAAACCTTACTCTGTTATCGACGAAGACGGTTCATCGACGTAAGTGATATTATCTTTGTACAGATATATTTATATCGCGTTTAGAATTCTAAATACCCTTTAAGTTTACATCGAGGTGATATTTATATAGCAGTGACTTTCAAAGTTTATTTCGTCTTGCAATATAGCATCATTAGGGATTAAAATACACTGGAACATCCGAGGCATTGTAATAAAAATTGAAACGATATTTGCCGCGTGGGCAAAATTCCTAGACGCCCGCGATTCCTTTGAGATTCGTTTGGTGTCGATTGCACGTGATAGGCTAAATTAATAACAGTGACGGTTCAGTGAGATTTTTTAACAGGTTTCTATTTTAATAATGATTCTTGTAAGTCAGAATGCCAATTTGAAAGGTTAGTGAACAACTGACTTACTAGAATAGAGCATTATACATTAAAAAGTCTTAAAACGACGAAAAAAATGACGAATATTAATCACTCACTGGGACAAACCTTAGTTTCTCTTGGTGACGTTACAAATTAGGAGGAATCTTTACCACGTTCCGTGAATAGGAAATCCTTTTCCCCTTGTCCTTTCTTTCGAATCTTTTCGGATTTCAAATTCCAAATTAACTTTAATTTGTGGTTTAGATTTGGCACAAGTTTTAATTTATATAGTTGAAAATTTGAAATTCCTAATATCGCTTATGACAACCGGGGTAAAGCCTCCAGCAGTAGCAGGTTTTGCCTCATGCTAATATTAGTCTTAATACTAAAGGGAATTACGGTCGATCACTGGGCGATCTCTAGTGATTGTATTGATCTGGTAAAACAATAATAACTGTCTAAATCTATCGTGATGAAAGACGGTTGATTGGTTTTTATTGTTTACATAATGCACAATGGTTGTTATTATTAAACTTTTTTTTACAATAAAAACGTTTACCCTGTACGCACTTTGATCTCAGTTGATTTCAGCGTACATTAGGAAAAATTACAACGTCCTCGTCCGGATGTTCACGCGTAGAGAACAATTGAAAATAACCTCGAGTCGCGCAGTGTCTAATTTTGTAATGCCCAACGAAATATAAAACCGGCGAATTTTTGTAGTCTCAATTAACGAAAGAGATTGTTTCATTGCACTAACCGGCTACTTGTATTTTTTTGAATATCAAACAGCCCATTCGACAACATAGACTTGAATGTAGTTCCACACGAAGTGTTTTTCAAATTATCCAAAAAATAATTCAAAGAAGATAATGTAAGCACTCACGCTATTAACCCGGAGGTGTAGGTAGAGCTTACAGATTTCTATTTGGCACATTCCAGGTATTCCTCTCTCGCTTCTTCTACATTGATAAAACCTTGCATACATGCTTGTCGGTTAAGAGTACTCGAGTAGTATTAGCGCCTTTCTTTAGTACGTCACCAATCTGGTTAGTATAAGTTCGCCTAGGACTACCTCTGTCAACACTGCCACTCAGTTTCACAACATACATTTGTATCGTCAATCTTCATCTTCGATATGCCCGAACCACCGATGCATATCTTTCTCAATTGTAATACCGTCCAAGAGGACTTATAAAAATAAGCCACACTTTCCACTTACAACATTATTCAGAGTCACACCTAGATTACTTCTAAATGACTACATCTCAACTGCTTTAATTTGACGCAAATGCTTGTCTTGGCAAACTCGACTCTCCCTTCCACACATTGTGGTGGGTATTACATCATATGGCATTGTGTATTGTCAAACGTGCGTTCACAGTCACATTCTGGCCATGCACAAATTAATTAAAATAAATAAATAAGCACTCATGACTCATGTCCGTAACCCAGAGGTCGCTTTTTTTTAAACAAATTTTAGGCATAGTATTGTGCCGAATAACAAATAATAAAGAACCTTTATTGCACACTAGAAACTAGAAAGAAACGCTCCTTCCGTAGACGTCCTCCCAACACGAATGTTTCGGTCTAAAAAAGAAATCCCTCAAGTAGGACGCAATCGTACGTGCTGCTCTGCAACTTGAGGGAACTATATCCAGCAGTGGATCGTGTTGTTATCGCGTTTATAAAAGTTTTACCAAGCTCATTATATTTTGTATGGCTGTATGCACGTTACTTGTTGAAACCGATACCAACCACTGTATTACTCCTTTGTGATCTATATAAATTACTGGTAAAAGTAAAAAGGTTAATGCATGGACAGCGCACAATATAATTTAGCATTTGTTAAATAGTTCCATTTTATACTTTTGCGTTCCTTTTTTCTTCTCAGTCAAATGTGTTGCGTCCAAATTAGGCTTAAAAGTTCTGACTTGGAAGAAAAAGAAAAAAGTTGAACATTTAAATGTTTCATTTTTGTATTAATATATTTAGCATGGGCACGATCTTGTAAGGTCTGTTGAAAATCGGCCACGGGGACAATCGTGTTTTTAAAAGTATACATTCGGTAACTCATTTAGATTAATTTAGCGCATGTTACTTATTACGTTTTGCTGCCGTAAATCGTTTAGATGCGTGATATCCCTCCAGAGTGTTACTCTGAAATGGCACTGCGCCAACTCGAATGACAGAACAATCTACGTAAACTACATTTTTGTTTACGAATTGTTTCATATAATAATAATATACAACCGCCAATCATTTTGTCATGATTTAACGATGTTCAATCGAAGCTATCACATTTGAATGAGATCGTTAACACCCATGTATGTGGCAATTGTTTTTTATAGATGATTTTCTTCTTACTGGCAGCTTTAATGATAAAATATAATTAATAGTTAATAGAAATCAGAAATAGGGATAATTATTTTTATTATTACCAAAAGATACTGTATTCCTTATTCAGGCAATGTAATATTTTTTACGAGAAAAACTATAACGCTTATAAGTTTATTACTATAAAATACTTTAACATAGTTAGGCTTATTTAAAAAGGTATGAGATCGCAAACAATTATGCTTTATTATTCATCCAAGTAGTGTTATTTAAACTTTAATCTTCCTTACATTACTCTTAAATTACGCTCTTATGTTGACGACTGATTGCTTCTACATAAAAGGAAAACATATGTATTGTTTATTGGACTTACAATATTTGTTAATATTTCAACAGTTAACCTTGACGCGATGCCATCTATCCATCCACGGTTCGTTACGTTTGACGTCACCGAATGATCATTCTTAACACTGGACTTCGATGCATTAGCATGAATGTTTATACGAGTATCTGTTTTTGTATTTATTAGTGATTTGTTAAGTGTAATATCATTTTTACATCTTAGAAGCACACGAATATAACGTTTTAATAAACGCTTTTCATTGCAGCCATTAGGTTTTTTATTTTAATATCAAACTTTCTGCACTACAGTAACCATAAATGTTACCGAATACTTTAAACGTCTGTTTTACAAAAATAAATATACATACTTTATGTAGGAATTAATCAAAATTAAAGATGATGAAAATGTATTTCAGCAAACGAATGTGATTCTGCAATATGCGCATGATAATTTGAATTTTTTCAACTTCGCGCGAATGAATTCCACGGCGTCTAACTGCCGTATAATAATCGGTTAACCTTCGCTTAAAAAAAACACGCAAAGTTTCCGTTACATAAAGCGCCTATTATTATTTCATTATGTACTTCTACTAGGTTGCGTTATTATCAATCTTAAAATGAAATTATTTCATTCTCATCCTAATAGTAAGAATTAGGACTAAAACAAAGTAAAAAAAAAATTGGTACCGACCCTTATATGACTACAAACTTTCAAGTCGATCGGATCTTTACAAGTTAGTGAAAATTATATCTTAAGATTCCGTTACATGAATACATAGCAAGCTAATATAAGCGTGCTAAAAATAAGCTACTTCGTTCATAATCCAACATGGTTACAGACACAACTACCGGGTAGCGGTTTTTGAGCTGCGGCCTGGATGGAGTTATAATATGGATGGGCCGAAATTCGTTTCACATTCGGTTTAACCGAATTTTGGCGACTCGAACCGAATTCCGGCATTCGGCCGACATTCGTTTCAAATGCCGAACATTCGGTACAAGAAAGTATTGATATAATTCTTCTATTTTGGC
>DWTW01001836.1:0-11921 GCA_018246275.1 Papilio slateri
CCCTTACCAAGATCAAACCACAAAATTAACCTAAATTTTAAAATGAATAATAACAGCTAAAATGTAGTTAAAAGTGATAAAATATTAGTTTACTTAATTAGTGCTTTACCTGCTTTTGAGCTTTTTAAATTTAAATAAATATTTTATATCTCAAGTTGATTTGTCCAGTTCGGTCGTCGGAAACATTTAATATACGTTTTACTCGATCTTCATTAACAAAATTTGCGATTTTAAAATCCTTCCTTCCGCATTTTCAACTCGAATAAGTGGATAGAAATTGATGTCTCCATTTCAGACAGAACACAGCAGAAAAAGCTCCGAGCCATACATTATTTATCTGTCAGACCAACCGGCATTTGCATTCCGACAGTATATTGAACAAGTTTTATATTTTGTCATTCAATATTAAAAGATAAGGCACCGGCTGCGGGAATATTTTTTGGCGTCTTTACGAGGGGATTTCGGGGAGTCGTCGTAAAAATTAAGCCCGGCCTTCCAACGGGAATTATGCGGGAAAGTTTTCATTAAATATAGACAGGGTCCCGGGCGAAATGTTTTGTCGCATGAAACTTAATTATGTTGTTCCGTGATGGCGTTACTCTACCGTTATCTTCAAGACGTGGGCCCGTACGTGTTGTGGCCTCGTCGCGTTCGATCTAAGAAAGGTCCAGAAGACATCGCTTCAGACTTTGAGGATTCAAATATGAACATAATGAAATCACTCGGAACTTTTCAAATCACTCTAAAATTCTATTGTAATTTATTCAAATGCGCTAAAGGTTATCCACCGCGTTAAAGCAAAACGATTGTTAAGATTTTGTTGTCAAAAAAATTAATAAAGATGCATGTAAACATCAAGAATTTTTTTGTTTACGATCACTTTGGCGATCAATGGGGGAGGCCTACGTTCAGCAGTGGACGAGTATTGGCTGAAACGACGACGACGACAAAAATATAAAAAATGAGTTGTCAACGTTTACGATATAACATAGAAAAGATAACCGAATCGCTGTAATGTAGATACTACAATTAAAAAATTTATTACCTAATTATTGTTACTTAATTTTCGCAGGGAAAACGAAAAATTGTGTCTTCCAACATCTATACATTTAGCTGACGCGCGCCGTGTGTGCGCAATCCATTACAGACCCGTCCTCGTCTACAATTGATAACCTCTCCACGTGTTCAAAATCTATTCTACTATCTGTATATACATTTTTTGCGTATTTTTTATCTCGTGGCATATTTTTTTGTGTTTTATCTTAATCTACTAAATGTGAACTAATATTATACAAAAGGAAAGATTAGTTTATTTGTAAAGGGTTCAATTTGAAACTACAGAAGAAATTATTATAATTTTATTACTATTAGAAAGCCAAAATGTTCATAAACATAAACTTTATTTTTACCCGACTGAGCCAAAAAAAGGGTAATGATTTTCGCGGGCATGTGTATTCGTATTCTTTTCTTTCCCTGATTTCCGGGTGATTCCTAATATGATGATAGTCAGTCGGGTTCTTTTTTGTTTTTAAATTAACTCGTTTGGTTAATTATGTTGCTGACTGTACAAGATCAACTATAATCAAGTGGTTACGCGGTCTACCTCTAAATAAAGGGAACTGCAAAAGTATTTACGATTCTGAAAGCTTAATTTAGGAAAAATGACGACGACATTATTTCTTTATTCTTATCCCTCGAGGAGGCTATAGTTTAGAATTAACTGATATAAAGAAAATATAAAGAGACAATTCAAGCTTTACGTACACCTCGAACTCGCCATATAAAACGCCGAAATGGCCCGCACGTCTGCACAAGTATCCTCCGTAATATATTCATTCCGGCGGCTGTACTTTCCTAAATCTCCCATTCCCCACTCCGCATACAGTATTTCGGCGGTGCTGGGTAATTTTATTACAAATTCATATCAAGTTTTCCTTTATTCAAACGCGCCTCGAGAGAGGAATATACTTTGTGCCTGTTAGGGCCCCCGGAATCGCGATATGCATTAACTTATTACGTGACGTCATAAACGCGCCGGTGTTGCCAGAGGCGAACAGATGTACAAATTTAGTAATTTTACAACCTCAACCCAAATTTGGGTAATATGGCAATTATTTTTTGTTGCATATTAAAAGTGTTTGTTATGAATAATTTAAATTCTTCGCAAAATAAACGTAGGTGTGTAGCTTTGTATGTAAGATGGTGATGTACTTAGCTTTGTCGAGACTTTTCTAGCGACGTTTCCTGGCCTAGACATAACTCATTTGAACTTTTTAGTCTTGAACGTTTTTTTTTTTAAACGATTTGAGAAAAATTGATGATGTCAGCAGGTGATTATTTTTCAATACCGGCATATCGCGCAATCCTGTCATTTATTCCAAAACTAACCATTTATAGAGATGGTTTATTACAGCTAAGTAACATATGCAATCCAGAGACCTTAAATTTCACAGACGTGTGTGTGTGACACAAAAATGTAAAACTTAAGACAAAATATAATTGTATAGTTGAGCATCTAAGGAAAGCTAAAGAAAACAAAAATGGCTCACCGGGCGATATGTTCTCATGAATTTTAACGCTAACGCGGTTAGCCGCTATCTGAATAATGCACGTGTCGACGCCGGATAGGGTTGCCATACGGAAAAATAAAAACTTGAATTTTATGCTTAAATACGTAATAAAAGGTTTTATATGTTTTTATTACAGAGCTTAATAATAACTAAAATGTAAACTCTTGTGAATTTTATTAATGTACGTTGTTGTGTTACCAATCGATATTCGAATACAAAAACAAAAATAACGAAGCAATTATAACGCCGCAATAATTGAACTGTCGGAATACTTTTAATTATAAATGTGTAATACTTTAAGGGTTTTTCGTACTTATTTCATTTTATAAACGATATTTTTAATGGTGAAATAATTTGTTTTACATTCTGTTTTAATGGCTGTACTGGTACATAGAAATCATAAAGGTACGTAAATATTTTAATTTATAAACTACGAGGAAGTTTTCCGACTGCGACAACCCTGCGTACCGTATAGGGAATCAATAAAGCGTTCTTCAGTCTTCAGTGACGTCACACTCTTTATTGCCAGCTTTTATTATAAAAATGAAATTTTCAAAGGTAAAATATTAAACGATTTTCCTCACTATGGCTTTATCAACCTGTTGGAGGCAGTGTCGATCGTAGTTAGTTACCTACCGTATTATTATTTTAATTCTTTGTTATACGAAATACTATTGTCACATCTTTTAATAAGAGGCTTCAAAAATTAGCCCAAAGAAGTCGCTTTCGTTTGAACAAACACACATGTCTCCTTCTAAGAATATATTCCGGAACTAAAACGGGCCCCGGACAAATATACGAACGGTGTTCCACAGAAATGCACTACTAAAATTGTCCTCACGTGTTTGATATACGACGTTGGAGACCGGTAGGTCATTTTTAGAACTACGGAATACATGTATCTAGCAGCGGAAATATAGTCCGTATGACGAAGGGAATAGTGAGCATATTGCTTTATATGATGTCAAAGTATTTGAACGTAAAGGCATTTGTGGCAGTGATATATGAAACTCTTAAAATACCTTACGGAGAACGTCCACGTATCACTCGCCATTTAGTAAGCAAATTTACAGTAACATTGTCTATAACGTAGATAGGGAATAGTTCTACGATGCACTTTGATCAGTCGGTACTGATAAAGCGCGATAAAGACCGTTAGTAGAATATTTTTTTTCTATCATGTTCATAAAATATTTGTGCAGTCTGATCTTGTGTATCATTTGAGATCTGATAATGGAAAGAGGACAGCGAATTCTGTCACTACGGTTAATAGAGGCGAAGACAGGTATATATAAAAATATCAGGACCATATTAAGTTACGTAGCATTTTCAGTATTTTTTATTTTAATATTTGTAGCACCATCTATTTAATTTAAAAAATAATAAATGGACATTCTTCGCTGTTAGCCTTATGTAACGGCATTAATTCCACCTTCACGTCAATACTGGATGACCACATTCCCAAGACGTCTTTACCCCGGTCTCCCCAGGTTTCAATTGATCGTTCTAAAAGCTTACGATACTCCACCTTATCCTATTGTGATAACCACTATATTTGCGCGTACAAATGTTTTTATTTATGACACTAGGGAACACCTTTTGGGGTTCGGTAAGCCGCTTCCAGCCCGCACGCCATTATTGGGGTCTCGAATATATAGATGGCGCGAGGAAATAACTTAACTAGTATTCCTAATTCGAGAAGAATGTGTTATTCGTACAAGATCAAAGAACTCATTAGGGCTCCAAATATTTCTTACAACTAGTAAGTTGCAAATAGTAATTTGTAGGTGTAAGAAGTATAAATTCTGTTTAAATTCTCTATAAATTAAGGTTTAGTAGGTTAGGTTTAGGGGTAGCCTTAAATAAACGTCTGTTCACTACATCGGTAACGTACCAAAAGAAGGGGATATTTAGAACACCTATCCAATCCAAATAAAAAGAAACTCTATGATACTTCTGAATGATGCAGGTTTTTTTATGATGAAAGTAATAATAAAATGGATCCATTAATTTAAATATTTATCATTTATAATTGGAATTAAGGACTAAATGGTTATTATCTGTAATTTATTCATACATGTATATACTTTAAAAACTTAAATACAGTTAGCAATTCTTTCAATACATATAATTGTAGTGAAATAAAAATATCTTTAATTTAAAAAAAAGTTTATTTCCTAATATAAAAAACAACTTTGTTATGGTAACTTACATTCAATTAATTGCATATTTCTTTAAAAAATACGTCTATATAAAAGGTAAATATATATCTGCATTTATATTTTTCTAGGTTCTGTATGTTGTAACCTCAGCGGGGCGATGCTATCGATTACCACGAGTGACCATATATCTGCGACCCCAGCCATACGTCGAGGCGTACGCGTATATTGACTGCACAATTAATCGTACACCAACATTGTACCGCCTAGCGAATGACCTGAATTAATTAAGATTATTCAAATAATACCAACATTCAATATAAAACACAAAACATTTCATTCAATCCATTTAATCCATCAATTTCCGATTGTATTGTAGTAAAAAAATGTTTCTTATTTAAAAATAAAAACCAAACTAAATCTTCGTTGGCTATTTCTTTTATCGACACACATCGACTGATGATCTCAGGCCTTTTCCATGAATCGCTACAAACATCGGGCCCTTAACCACCCACAACCTTAACCAGATACCTAGTAATTTATGAAGATCTCACAGAAATTCCTGACTTTGCCTATATTCTTGAACGTCAGTCTGCATCCTAAGCTTGTATGTTGATTACATGTCCCTAAGTTAATACTGATATTGCGACATTTGTTTATTGCAAGGAAAAGTTTAAATAACATAAGTACTGGACGAAACTGCAATCGAATGTTAAACACCTAACAGCGTTTCTGTTCCTAAATTTAACGTTGTCTCCGTATCAATACAAAATCGATAAAAGCTTAATTAAAGCGGTACCGGATGCGGGCGAGGAGCACGAGATCATACATGTGACTGGCTTGATTGAAATCCACTAAGCTACGTCACTGACAGTAAATGTGAAAGTGGAATTGTTAAGCGATACCATGTTATGCGGAAATTGTCCTTCTAGTTATTATGACTTAAATGTGATATAGATGAGCCATTCGAACAACGAACAAAGTCTTATCAAAAACAAAGGACTAGACCCGAAAGGTTTGAATTAGAAAAGAACATTACAAATTATTCCTCAGCATAGATATTTTATCGTACTCGTGGTCTCACAGTTGAGATAAAACTGTGAGACTGATAAGAGATCGGCTATCGAGCACAGGGTTCAATATCTTCATTTGTCGTCATCGTTTTGCATGCACAGTGCACAGGCGATGTCGCCGTCATAGCGCCAGGCAACATAACGTATTGCAGCCGTTTGCACCCATCACGAGAATGCCATACACGGAGGGTTGTCACCGAACAATAATCAACGTCGAATTTAATTCTTTACATACAAACGTACGAGCCAGCGATACAAATTCAAATACACAATGTACTAGCTAGCTTTTTGTTTTCCTTCTTCCTGCCCTTTTCCCACTTTATGTGGGGTCGGCACAGTACAACCGTAGGCTATACTGTGATAGGTTTAGGCTTATAGTGTTTTTACGGCCGGCCGCCTGCATATGTATGAAATATTAGTAGATTATCGAAATAATTTTACTAATATTTCTTTTAACCATGCTCAAACAAGTTTAAAACTTGGTTGAACATAGTTCACGACAATAGACGAAAGGCGGGTTCGAACCCACGACCATTTTGTGCATGTTTCGCGGACTGTACCCTTAACCATTAGGCTATTGGCGCTTATTAGCTATTGCACGATAATAATTAAGAAGATATTATGTTACTTCTGGGTAATGTAGCGCTTTGTAATTTGAAAAAAATATTAAAATAGGTTAAATTGTTTTAGAGTTCAACCATTACAAACAAACAAATCTTTGCTCTTTATTACATTAGTATATATTTCAATTTGCAGAGAAAACACCTTTAGCGATGATAATAATCGACGTATTATATAGTATTTAAAAAAAAACATTAAATACTATTTTTGGAAACCCTACATCGATCTATGCATTGCCAAACTATCTATGAATCTAGAACTGCAGTGATAGGCTTTTCGTGATAGGATTTTCGTTAGGCGTTTATGTATCGATTTGGACGGTTATTCAAATAACATTCATTCATATAATTTCTCATATTTCTACATTACATACTTACTTACATAAAAATTAAATTTCCTAGTAATTATAGGGTTCCCGGTGAAACACAACCTTACGTTTGCCTAAATTAAAACTAATATATTGCTCGTATCGTCGCTTTACTCACGCTTTACGCACATTTACATGAATCACGGGGTAGTCTAGCTAGCCTATATAGTAATAACATATACTATATAGGCTAGCTAGACTACCCCGTGATTCATAAAAGCACCAAATATAAGCTATACTTTTAAAGCAGCGATCGCCACAATAATCTAAACTTAAAAGCATCACCGTGACAGTAGCTAAGACCCTACTATTGAACACGGCCGTTCACCTCATCTCCCCTCAGATAGCAACTAAATAGGGAACCAAAATAAATTCCCACCCTCACCCTAATTCGAATCAACGTGGAGTATCCCCTTACTTCGCCCTACTCGTTTCCATGGCAACCCTCCACCCTCGATGCATCGTACCCCGTAAACATTTCCAACACACCGCTGCAGTTTTAGGTTCCCTGACGGTGCGCTTTTAATGTTTTTGAAGCCTCCAGTCTTTTATTTGGTATTCTTATTGCTTTCGCAAACAATAACTGAAGTGCTTGCTGTTTAACACTGAGATATTCTTAGTTTTTCTTACATAGTTTTAAATATGTAAAATAACCTTTGGTTTAAATGTTTAACTGTTTTACATTTAAATAATATACTCTTAGAAATAATATAGTTGATTGATGGAATAAAATAATTTCCAACTGCTAGTTTTGAAGTTGATTCTTATACATATCTGTACATAAAGGCTATGGGCAATTGGCATTAAAAATAAACAGCAAAAACTATTTTCGCGACCAAATAACCTAATTAAATTGTATTACAAAAGAAAAATTTGGCGTATATACGTTCTATTTTTAACATTTATTGTTTCTTGTTTCAGGGATGCCGGTTTCCTGAAGATGGCCTCGCGCACCCCGTCCCTTGAGTCGCTACCCGGTGCCAACTCTATAGGTTCCCTGGAACGTGGCTCCCTGTCCCCCCTCACTCTGAGCGGCTCGTCTCCTCCTGCGAGCGACTCCGCCGTATGTGACCTCCGCGAATTCGACGGACTCGACACCATTTGCGCTATCTGCCGAGAGACATTCGTCGACCCCAAAGTACTCAACTGCTTCCACACCTTCTGCCGGGGCTGCCTCGAGCGAGAACAGACGCACCCCGAGAAGGTCACTTGCGTTACTTGCCGCGTCGACAGCCAACTCCCCGCCGCAGGAGTTCCTGGACTGCTCACCAACCTTGTGATCGCCGCTGCAGTCGAACAAGACGCCGATCTTCTACCGACCGCAAGACAGACTAGCTCACCTTCGGCTCGTTGCACGGGCTGCAAATCGAAGGACTTAGACGCAGTAGCTCGCTGCGTCGATTGTGCTAATTTCCTGTGCCCTAACTGCGTAATGGCGCACCAATTCATGCATTGCTTCGAGAGCCACCGTGTACTCAACTTCACGGACCTAAAAGACGACAAGGGTATGCTTGGATCTACGATAACAACGAGCGGCGATAAGACCGCTTTCTGCCCGAGACACAAAAATGATATCCTGAAATACTTCTGCCGCACGTGCTCTGTGCCGGTATGCAAAGAATGTACTATTATTGAACATCCAGCTGCGCTTCACGACTGCGAGCATTTGGCTGACGCCGGACCGAAGCAATTGGAGCTCATGCAGCAAGCCATCAATGAAGCGAAGACACGCGCCACTGAAATAAGGCATGTGGTAAAAACAGTGGAACATGCCGCTGGAAAACTACAAGTTCAATATCATAAAGCTCAAAATGAAATTAACGACACTTTCCAATTCTACCGTTCTATGCTTGAAGAGCGTAAGCAAGAGTTGTTAAAAGAGCTCGAAAGTGTTTTCTCGACGAAACAAATAGCACTGACTGTTGTTGGACAGAAGGCTCAGGAGACGGTTGACAAGATTTACCAGACGTGTGACTTTGTAGAACGGCTGACGAAATGCGCTAACATCGCTGAAATATTGATGTTCAAGAAATTATTAGACAGTAAACTACAAACATTGATGAGTTCGAACCCTGAACAAAGCGTTCAAACAGCCTGTGAGCTTGAATTTGTTTCTAACTATCAAGCCATTCAAGTTGGAGTACGAAACACTTTTGGATATGTGCGTTCAAGTTCCGAAGCAAATATTGGACCGTCGAAGCAACCTCCGATTGCACGTCCCACAAATGGCTCTTTACTGAACGGAGGTTCATCTTCGAGTAGCAGCAGCGTCAACGGAAGTTCTGGAAGTCTGAACGGAGGAATTCATCTGCCGACAGGACTGAATGGCGTTCTAGATCGTCCTTATACGAACGGATTACTTGGTCCCACGAGCCAATCGACGTCGCCTTTCGAATCGAACATTATTTCAAAACGATTCAACAGCCCCAACAGTCTTGGACCTTTTTCTTCTGCGATCGGAGATATCAACCTGAACGGGATCAATCCATACGAGAAATGGTCTAACGGCGGCTGCGACACGCTGTTCCCACCTGCCACCACCGATCCTTACTCGCTCACAAACGCTGCCCACCCTGACTCCATTATCGATTTGACAAACAAACTAATTTCAACTGCTATCTTCCCGCCGAAATCTCAAATTAAGCGACAAAAGATGATTTATCACTGCAAATTTGGCGAATTTGGCGTAATGGAGGGTCAATTCACCGAACCTAGCGGCGTAGCTGTAAACGCTCAAAACGACATCATCGTTGCTGATACCAATAATCACCGTATTCAGATTTTCGATAAAGAGGGTCGATTCAAATTCCAATTTGGTGAATGTGGCAAACGGGACGGTCAACTTCTTTATCCGAACAGAGTGGCTGTAGTGCGCACATCCGGTGATATTATTGTAACCGAAAGATCACCAACACATCAGATTCAAATATATAACCAATACGGTCAATTCGTTCGAAAATTCGGTGCGAATATCCTCCAACACCCTAGAGGCGTGACGGTCGACAATAAAGGACGCATAGTTGTCGTCGAGTGCAAAGTGATGCGCGTGATAATATTCGACCAAGTGGGCAACGTTCTGCAGAAATTCGGATGCTCGAAACACCTAGAATTCCCCAACGGAGTGGTGGTGAATGATAAACAGGAAATTTTCATCAGTGACAACCGCGCGCACTGCGTTAAGGTTTTCAACTATGAGGGTATCTACTTGAGACAGATCGGCGGCGAGGGGGTCACCAATTACCCGATAGGAGTGGGTATAAATGCGTCAGGAGAGATTTTAATAGCCGACAATCACAACAACTTTAACTTGACAATATTCACTCAAGAAGGACAACTAGTTTCGGCGTTGGAGAGTAAAGTAAAACACGCTCAATGCTTCGATGTGGCGCTCATGGACGACGGGTCGGTCGTGCTCGCCAGCAAGGATTATCGTCTCTACATATATCGCTACGTTCAAGTGCCGCCCATAGGCATGTGAAGTACCCGTCCTTATAACAAGAGATATGAATCTGACAAAAACTAAGCCAAAAAAGCTACTATCTAAAACTTAATGTTCACATAATTGATATAATAACGGTTCTGGCCATGTGTGTCAATTTTTGATTAGTCGAAGTGGCGTTCCCGGGTGTTTTCTAATGGAACTTGCTGTCTTTTGTAAGTGCGTGTGTTGCAGCTGTCTCGATGTGATCAAACAAAATGATGGGACTCCTTTACGTACATTTGGCATGAGATCTCTGTTTGCATTAATTCCAAACGAAACTGTATTGAGATTAGTTGTAGTATTTGACGTTGTTATTCGAGTACCTATTTCGAGAAAAGAGATTATTGAAACGGTTTGATGTCGACACGCCAACTGTTCTCAACCCTTATCATTTTTTTGATCTATTGAATAATATTTTTTCATATCCCATGTCGTTAAATTAGGGACGAATATTAAGGGCATTTGTATTATTTAGCCCATTTGTTGGACCAATATTTTAACTATTAATACTTAAAATTTGTTAGGCGTTAAGGGTGTGATTTTATCGTAATAAGAGAGCATCGAGCGGTATTGTTGTTAGTCGTAAGATTCTTCGGCACAATGGCACTTCCTGTTTTTAATTAGCACTTATTCTGTGTCGATGGAAATATGATTATGAAACTAAATAAGAAGTTGTTACATTATTATTAGGTAAGTGTTAAATTGATTGAGCTAATATGGACAATGTTTAGTTACTGCCCCCTTTTAATGTAGTTACAAAAAGTCTAGGGAAATGTGATGTTAGGGGTTTTATCAATGACAAAGTTGACTGCGGCGTTTCTTAACAATGTGCATCAGTAGATAACAAGGTATTATCTATTAAAAGAACTACTGATGCAGTTAAAGCAAATTACATTCAGCCTCACGTGGTGGCGCGAGTGATCGAAAATGTTTTCAAAACTATCGACAATCTCTCTGACTACCTCGAGTATTACAAAGCATTCTTGATTACGGTGTAATTTTATGTTTCCTTTATAGTTTAATAATTGGCTGGATCTGCTGTCTTCTACAGCTCCCTTTGTCCTGAGGTCGTTACCGCCTAGTCACTGAGAACCCACGGACCCGTAAAAGCCGCGTCCCGTTGTTTTTTTCTTTAACAATTAGTAACATTTGGTTGATAATATATATTATTGTTCGTTGTGTAGACGTGTAGTGGTACTTGAATAAACTCATAGTGACCGACCACGGTAGTAAATCGTAGAGCACTTAGAAAATGTTCGTCTCGCTAGATTTTTTGTTTTATTTCATTGATAATTTTGCTGCGATTCCGGCGGATGTAGAAACACTATTATGCGAATTAGTTGTTCGCTCTTTACTACTCACTGGAGTACTGTAACTTGCTCCGCATACAAAATAATTATACAATTTGTTATTCTGGTAAGATATTTTTATACGAAAACAACATTATTATTTGTAGTAGTACTAGTATTATACGGTGCATGTGTAATGTTTATCTTCTTTGTATTACGCTCTTATTTTTTTGTTTACATTACCGTGTGTGAGTGTGTTAGCAGAATTATTTTAGTTCGATTTTCTTTAGTTTTGATTTTCTTAGTTAATAATGGTTTTTAGTATTTTTTTTATTGCTGAATCTATGACAATAATGAGATC
>DWTW01001837.1:0-11920 GCA_018246275.1 Papilio slateri
ATATACAGGTTATCATCTGTCATTGTCAAAGTTCATACATTGTGGCCAATATAGTATTAATAATTTTTTTAATGTAATTTATTGACTATTATCGTTTTACAATTGTGTAACTATATTTGTGATAATCATATTATGGATGAATCAAAAAAAGAGACTCAAACACTTAGTGTTGAAGAACTTAAGAACAAGGGTAATGAATGTGTGAAAGATGGAAAATTCATTGAAGCAGTTTTACATTATACACATGCTATTAAAATAGATCCTAACAATTATGTTTTATATAGTAATAGGTCATTTGCATTCCTGAAACTGGACCAACATTATTTATCACTACAAGATGCAAATGAAACCGTCAAATTACAACCTAAATGGGCGAAGGTACGTTGTTTAAATTTCTGTACGTGGTTATGATAATTGTCGACATATTATAATTATATTTTTAATATTTTGTTAACTTTAAAGGGTTACTTTCGGCGCGCTGAAGTTGAAGCTGCTAGTGGGCTATATGATGAAGCAATTGTTTCATATACAATAGCTTTGCAACTCGATCCTCAAAATCCGAAGCTAATGGAGTCCATCACAAATATAACTGACATGCAAAAGCAGAAGATACAAAGTAATATAACCCTTATTTATTTTATGTAAACCGTAAATTTCAATTTTTCATTGAAATAATGAACATATTAAATCTGTTGTTTTATTAATAGATCATTTAAAAAAATAAATCGTCATGAAAAATATACAATTCAAATAATTTAATTGTAAACAAATAGGCACTCAAGGCCGTAATAACAAGGTGTAGGCAGAGACAACAGATTTTTAGGAGGCAAATTCTTTTGTTCATTTGTTATGTCCAAATATCTTTACATGCATGCTTGTTGGTTATAAATACTTTTTAAATCACCTGTCTTTATTATCGCACCAAACTGGTCAATGTAAGTTTATCAAAAATGTCCCAAACCTAAGGTGCTAACCACTTTTGTAATCACAAATTTGCCTTGTCACTCTCTCTCTTCTTCCTTTTGATAAGCCTTAACCAAGCACCATTATAGTATTTGACCATACATAACCCTACGGAAACCTATTGCCGCACTTTAGTCTTTTGACATTTTGTAGATAGTTGACCATCTAATAAAGTCTTGTAGATATTGATTATGCATTATCTATGTATGGCAGTGACTCATATCTTATGAATTAATAATAAGAATTACATTGCTGCCTATTTCCTTTCTTTTCACTTTTAATGCCTTCTTTTGACTCCTATAAGAGTAAGCATGCATAACCACCAATGAATTGTTCATAACAACAGTGTTTATTTTTAATGTAAATTAATTTTATTTTGATAAAATTGATTTTCTATCACTGTTAATTATTTGCTGTGTGCAAAATTTAAGTAAAAAATTGGTGTGTCTCTTATATAACAATATACTTATGTTGTTTTTTAAACAGCTTTTTTTTTTATTTTCAGACAATCAAAACACTATTTGGATATGCACATGTTTGGGATTTGTTCTTGGTATTGTGGTTGTAATACTGGACTTTTGTTGCACATCTGATCCAACATTAGGGGTGAGTACACTGCACCAAACTAAAATAGTAATTCTTGCTTTTGTCTGATGTGGTCTATGAATGCTAAGAAAAGCAGTATTTAATTTGATAACAATGAAAATTAATGTTATCAAACCTAACAAACCAACACCCTATAAATGGTGGTCCGGTTAAATAATGTAGGGAGGCATTGTAACTATCTCCTGAAGTCAAATATTGTCACTTTAAATACCTTTATAATATCCTAGTTGGAAAATATTTTCAGTTCATTGCAAATTATACATTTTCGTTTAGATATTAAAGATAGATATGAAATTGAAGTTGTGTAAGCTGTAAATTCTCTTTCTTTCTTTTTATTTCTCTAAAATCTTTTGCTCAATGAAAAGAAATACTAAAGAATATTGTTTTTTCAGCATCCTTTCAGTATGGTTGCATTTTCAATAGCATTAGCTGGATTAGGCTGGTCCATTGGAAAGTCTGTCACATTGATGAATACATGGGGCGCTGGAAAGTCCCTCCAACCCCCTGAGGACTTAGGTAATTTACATTTCTTGTTACTCTTTGACATACATGTCAAACACACATGTGATATTTATGAATGTAAATGAAGCAAGAAAGGTGTGATATTTTAGAAAAGTTTATGTTAAAGTCCATAGCAGGGGTTGGCAACTTTTTTATTTTGTTAACATATATTTGATTATTTACTTAAAAACGTTTAATACGAAAATTTCTCAACCTGGTCTCTGAATTTTGACATGCAGAAAAAAAGTTTCCAACCCCTGGTCTATAGCCAAAGAACGGCCATTGCTGGACATATAGTGCCATGAATCGCCATAAGGATTGGTCCCTTGCTGCCCTCATCCAGTGGATTTCAATTATATAATATAGTAGAGTTGCAGATATAGTAGAAGCCATTTTGTATCCAATCCGATTGCAGCATAAATCAAAAGTTTATATAACTCTAGGTGACGGAGAGGATTTATCTAGTGACTAGTAATTGACCATCAATTTCTTTGAATGGTCTTCAAGCAACAAAGTAAAGATAAAGCACGCATATTCGGTGTTTAGGATAATAATTTGATCTCATACCCTATTTATGATTCTAACGAATTTTTGTTGTATTACTTCATAATGGTATAAAAGAGTAAATTTTTTAGTACTCAAAGTGTTTTCACATGCATCTTTCTAAATTAACGTTTTTATGATTTGTCGCGACATATTGTTACTAATCTTGTTCAATCTTTCTTTGCAGTTGGAAGTGATAATGCAAATAAAGACACAATGCAACCAGAAAAGAAACCTAAGTATAGTAAAGCGCAAGCAAGACAGAGGTATAAACAGGGAAGGCTTTAGTGACATATCTAAAGTTCATTAGTTGTAATGGGAATACGGGAAATATTGTAAGAATTTATTGTTTTTATTAATGGTATACAAAACACATAAAATACCCATCATCCTTTTGAATGTTTAACCTTAAACACCCTGTACAATGATATTTCAAATATGACATAGCTGAGTAGGTGATCCATTTTCACTTTGAACTCTTTCCACCAGTTATCCAGTTTGGATATTACGTTGAAATTGCCCCTTTTTTCTTTTAGCCATTAATTTTAAAAGAAGTTCCTGATACAGTATATTTTATTTATTCATTCTTAATCTTAAGACCGAAATTCCTAAAAGCATTCTTACCCAGGGTGTATTGTAATCCTTATGAGGTATTTAAGAAATATGTCCAGATCCATTTCTACAATCTCTGGTTTGTAACATTCCTGTATTTATGGCTCACACGCATTTCCTACTCCGATACTATAATTAATAGCTAGTATTTGGTCTCGAATTATTATAACCGATATATTATATATTATTATAACCGATAACACTGTGTCAACTCTGTAATACTGTATGAAGTTGTGCCTCTACGACCAACAGATTACCTGACCTATGGTACAGGATAGTTAGCAAACCGAGACGCGGCCTTGGCTCGTCCATACATTCATGTATCAATACTTGATGTACTCTGAGTAACACCCTAAACCGTGGCTAACAGCAGCCTATGCGACGTGTTATGTATGAAGAATCAGACCCAAAGATACAACAGTTTTCCAACTATAACATATCTGCAAATAAGACGACGGCACCTGATTATCTTGAGGCACAAGTATGATTATTGATTCAATGTTTAATCAGTTGCTTACAATGGTGGATGGGGCGGGGAAATAAATAAATAAAATTATTATCATATCTGTTTACATTGTATCTTTAAATACCTAAATTTGACCTTATATCAGCCATTTTTTTTACACACATGTACATAAAATAGCACAGCTACTTTGTCACAACGGGATGTCTTATAAAATTTTATTGCAATATAAAAACATTGTCAAGTGGTAATATATTAATAGTGGCTGGGGATTAGACTTAGACAAAGTATAAGACAATAGTAAAACAATATTTTCGACCTTTTTAAACCATAAGAATACTATCAAAAGTGATTTATTGGTTTGTGTTAATTAAAAAAAAGTATTAAGATGGTTTGTTCTATACACTGTACGAATGTGAACACCATGTTACTTGCCTAAATAATACAAAAGGTTTTATCCCTTGATAAAAACGAAACTAAATGTTAAGTCATATGTAAAATATTCTTAAGGTACAAAAAATATGATCTAATATATGTGTAATGCCTGTTGTCGTTTTAATATATATATAATATATACAAGTTCAAATAAAAACTACCTAATGGGCAAATATTTTATTGATCCTAGTGTAAAAGATGTTTTCAAAAATGTTATTTATACATTTTTATTAATAAAGTTCTTGGTCTCATGTCTTAAATATTTAAAAAAATTAAAACAATACGGGGACTAAAGATCTATACAACAGTAAACAATTACTTTATTAACTATTAACGATCTAAGAATTTACAATGCATTTGACGATTGACTAATATGGACATTGTCCTAAAATACATTTCTTGAAGAAACGCATACCTTGTAACCATGCAAGTACATTTGTGCAAGTAAACGTTTGAGATATAGTAGATTTTATACCTTTTGAGTAATCAAAAGCAGCAAATAAAGTAATCAAATAATTATAATTCTGTAATAAATTTAAGATAAATAGAATAATTTCCAAATAAACTAATTCATAACAGGGTTGCGATATCAGTACAGCAGGAGACTTGTAAAAATAGTAAATAATTGTACGGGACCTGATCCCCAAATTCATCGATAACAACGTGGGTCACACAAACAATCGTAACAACTGAAAATTGTGTTGAGGAATTTAAGCCAGTAATTAATTTGGGCTTCGGCTGTTTCAGTCTCTTGCTTATTGAGGTCGTAAAATGTGCAATGAAGTATTCCTATGTAATATACTGGCAGTTATTTGATGTCGAAGCTCCTTATTCTGAGTTATATTTGATATATACCCCATGTGCTGTTGGCGTATTCAAAAGTCAGTTATAACACCTTTACCAATAATACTTTAACTTTGATAAAAATGTAAATCATTTAACACCCACCCCAATAAATGTATCAAATGTTAAAATTATAAAGAAAAAAGAGAAGAGTTTATCCGGAACAATTAATTTGTCCCGGATAAACTCAAAAACTACTGTACCGATTTTAAAAAATATAGTAACTTACTATTTTATTTTTTTATTTGTATATCTATGCTCCCTAGCGAGGCCGGAGTGGATTGGTAGCTATTCATAAAGCAAACGAATATTGTCATATCTTGAATTTTTCTTTCCCATAGTCGTGATATCCAACTTGAAACCAAGGTAATTTTAAGAATAGTAGGGAAAAGTACTTGGGTATGTCATTAAACTGTATTGGACAATTGTACCACAAGCCGCAGCCGACAAAAACCCATACATGAGTCGCCTTGCTTGGTATCACAACCTCAGAATTCTGGCACGAATTATAGACACTATAAAACCCCCTACATAAAGTTTGACAATACATCTGTAACTCTTGTTGCAGAAGTCTACTTGATAATAATTTTATATTAATAGACATTTCTTACAAAAACAAATATTGAATAAGGAGCTTTGACTATATTACAGTTGTATTAGAGCAGGGGTCGGCAAGTAGATTTACATCTGAGTACAGTTGAAAAAAAATATTGAGAAGGAGGTAATATTTGTCGGTCCGCCTTTTGCCGACCCTCCATATTAGAGTATTCTGTGTGGTTTTACATCTATGTATTTCCATGTACTGGTATAATTCTAAGTAATATTGAAAATGTGTAGTTTTATATCAATTATTGCATCCGAAAACCGACGTCTGCAACATAAAAGTGGTTAGTTATGTTCAACATATGGTAACTAATTCATAGTTTCCTTTTATAAACACCAATTTTAAAACTGATTGTATTTAAAATTTGAACTTTTTCGTTTGAATTTAGCAAACTTTTTAAAAAAGCTTCGTCATTCACTATCTGAGATGGCTTTTTTCCGTCTTTTTGCTTGTTTAGGTTTCACAACCTCCTCCTCCTGAAACATAATGCCAATTGATCAAAGGTCAGTTTTACACAGATACAGTAGACACTCGAGTATCCAGCCCTCAGTTATTCGGATTCACTACTATCCGGACTACCATCCGCCAAACGACGGTCACCAAATTAAACTAAATATTTTATTTCATGATTACGGTTGTAATACTTTAGTAATTTAAGACAATATGTATGGACAACATAATTATGTATGTTCAAAAATGTAATTTTTAATAATTTCTTAATAAACATTGTTGCTATGTTTTATAAAGTGGTAAATAACTTAAAAAAAAAAAACAAATATAATAGCATAGCTAATCTTTCATTCAAGAAATAAATTGTATAATAAATTATAATTAATACCTCGCTATCCTCATTCGAGGAATGTAAGTTTTGATTAAGAGGTAACGAATTTGAAATTAACTTTCTGGCTCTTCTAGATATCGGTAGCTCATCCTCCCATGCAAGAGAGAACAGCTCACTATATTGTCTCTGAAATAAAAAATAAAATGTTTTTGCCTCTGTTTAAAGTTTTAAACTGACAGAAATAGCAACACTTACTCGTAAGCTGTCACTGCTATTGGATTGTGAGTGTTGTAGAGCTTTTTGCATGCATTCCATGTTGAAAATAGACATATCATCCTGATCCACACAACATACCCTTATTTGTTCCAAGTGACCTAAAACCTTTGAGAAAAATTAAAATAAAATAAAAACATATTACATATTGCAAAAGACAGTATCTAAACTAACAAAAAACAAGAATTTACACTATTATTACTGCTATGCTTTTGAGATATTATACTCAAATTCATTGTCCCCTTTAAGTGTTGTTACAAACACTGATTTACATTAAAGACATTTAAATAACCTAAAAAAATATGAATAAAAGGGAAATTAATAAATTTATCAAGATGTCATGCAGAAACATTAAATGACAATTACCTGCTCCGCTGAGGGTGGTGCGTTGGGGGGTATACTCTGTTTTCCGGGACGTTTTCTTTTGTTTGGGCTTGTACCAGGGTATCGAGTGCTTAATAACACTGAAAGTAAGTCTCCGACTTTATCCTCAAAGTCTTGACACCAATACATAACAGTGGAAACAACAAATGTATCATCATCATCCACTGTTCTACAAAACATTTGTCTCAAAACGTCCGCCGTCGGACGTTCCTGTTTCAACATTAACAAGACCGAGGTAACGGCTTCAGCATGACCCTTATAAGATAATTTGGGAATGATAGGTAAGACATCATCAACGGAGATATCATGGGCAGTCAACAGTTGCCACAGACAGTATTGTTCAAATGTCTCCCATTCGAGACTTGTTGAGAGCATTGTAGTAATATCATCAGATTTGAACATCATCAAGTTGCCTTGCAAAGTGAGGCATACGAGACGCTGTAATTGAACTGCATCCAAAGTTGAAACTATCACATTCAGCAGTTTTATATGGTTCTGCGCTTGATCTTTGAACTCTCTATAGATATCGGGTATCAACCATACCAAAAGATTAGCATCACTTTCTTGACACTTCTCAAAGTCATAAGCCAAATTGTCGGCCAGCTTCAATTCTAAATGATTACAGTAATTTTTATACACATCAACTTTAAATTTAACATTTTTTCTTCTACCGGCGTCTCGTTCTGTACGTCTTGTACGTTCATAACATACTTTCAAGTAAAATAATAAACAAAACCCTATATTTTGGAAAGAACTTTGTACATGGATTTCCTTAAATATATCTAGGACCAGTTTTCGCTTTGCCTCTGTGCCTTCACTCAAATAAGTAAACATTGCAAAGATGGGTGAATCTAGTGCTACTTGTAGTTCTGTAGGTGTAGGATTAGGACCAATCTTTATAGGAGGGGCATCTTGTAATATAGCTGCAAATAAATCTGCAAGTGCGGATGCCGTTGGCATTGGGCTGCCACATGCACTAATGAAGGCAGTAGTGGCGGTTGTAGATCGTTCATCTAATAATGTTTCAGCAAAAGGACGTAAGATTAATGGTAGTGCTGCTGCCAACTCTGGTCGTTCCCTTGCTCTCACTTCTGATAGTGGTATATCATCGTCATCTGTATCTTCTGTTGAATTGTTATGAGGCTCATCTTCATCATCTGAAAATGCAGGTTCATCTGATCCCATCTTAGGCAAATCATCTATGCCTTCTTCACGAACACCAGAAACACCTTCTCCATTACTGTTGCTGCAGAATTCTTTGAATGTTTCTCTAACAGTTGTTCTTAATTCCCTATCTAATTTAGGAGAATCAAATAATGGTTGTAAATTGGGCAAGACTCTTTTCTCAATAATTTGCTGAAGAGAATTAAAAATTCCTTGCCGAACTTTATCTGAATATGGTGGATAATAATTTGGAATAATTCGACACAAGAAGTCTAACAAAGTTGCTGTAACGGCTGGATGTGATCTCATGGAATGGTGCATTACTAAAATTGCCGGTTCAATATTCATTATGTTATCTTTATCTGGATCATAGAACAACCAGTCACAAAAGAGTGCAAGTTTGGCATTAGACGCAGCTACATTAGATGTGCATGTTGTGAGAAGCCATCCAATAACTGCCCATCTTGGAATGATATCTGAACAGAGCAATTCATTTGTTGGATGAATGACACCTACAATGAATCTAATCATATCGCTGCGAAGTGATTGAGATTCGGGAGTAGCTAAATATTGCCTTTGAAACCATTCTTGGTACTTTTTATGTTGTCCAAATCTCACTTGAGAAGTAAGAAAAACAAGTTTTCTTTCCATATCTGGTGTTATCCTTGATTGTAAATACCTTCTTGAAGTTCTTGTGTTCAGTAATTGCAGGATACTTGTAAAATTTGGACACAGCAACCTGGGATTCATAAGAATGTCTTGCCATAATTGGTTGAATTCAGGAATGCGAGCCACATTTTGAAGTAATCTCACCAAATCCCTTCCTAAAGTTAAAACATCTGTAAAATGTTCTCGTATAAGGGATATTACAAAATTTACTTCTTTTTGACGCAATGCCATTAGATGTGGTACATTGTGATCTTCAATCAATCTTAAGTATGTATATACAACCATGCAAATAAGCATAGGAAATTTCTCTAGCCACATTCTATTTTCAATATAAATGTCTAAAAGAGATTCTACTAAATAAATGTTTTTTGGTGTTATATCTCCTCCTGATGCATATCGCATTAGGTTCCAACAGACATTATCCACCCCTGTAACAGCATTTCTCATCATTTCTTTTATAAGCCATAATAGCTGATTCCTTGTAGTATCATGAAATCTCAAATATCTTTCTAATATTAAGTTTGACAAATTGTTAAGCACGCACGTTAATCCATCTCTAGTAATGAGTGTTAGATCTCTGTAGCATTTGGTTGCATTGTGGGGTTCAGTGAGAATGGACAGGAGCATTCCAAGTGATATGTCTTCATGATTCTTACAGACAGCATTATTGAGTGCATCGTGAGCCTCTTTTTCACTACAATCCGCTACAAGAGACTGCAAGAATGCGTACGCTCTTTCATATCTCTGTAACAAAAAGATAGGTTAATAAGAAAAACATTTAATTTATTAAATCTAATTTAAATTTTCGCGCCATGACTACAGCGCCGCCATCGCTACTATGGTAAAACTGCGTTATACATGGCCGACTAAATGATTCTTTGTTGAGGAACTCCAAATTTGTAGTTAATACCTCTTCAATTTCATCCTTGTTTTCTATAACAGTGCACACAAAAAGTTTCGGTATATTAGCTTTTGCCTGCTCCATCATTATTATATTTACACAACTATTTTAATGATCCAAAGTCTGACTGCATGGCTATTGCCGCTGCCACTGCCGTGGGAGAAAAATACACATATACATCCAATATACCATTACAGTGTAGTACATACAGATTAAAATTCAAGTTGACGTGTTGGCGGTACAAAAATGATAGCGTACTTCTGTGTTGCTATTAACAAAAAAAACTACCTGTTTCTCAAGAAATTGTGCTAATTAGTTAAATAGTTTTATAAAGAATAATTGTTTTACGTTTAAACAATTGAGTGCAAGGTCGAAATAAAATCCAGAGCTTGTAAAATGGCCGTTTAGCCAACAGTTTTTAAACAATAAACTCGTTAGTCGATAGACCCAATTGCAAGTTATATATGGAAAATACTATGACTTTTGTATTTTAGATGAGTTCTGCATGGGACTATGTACTAGGGATGTTAAAAAATAATCGATTTTTATTTAAATCGATTATTATTTTCTTATAATCGATTTTTATAGTTATATTAATCGATATTTTATAAATCGATTATATAAATTACGCGTTTAAATCGATTTTCATAAATTATTTTATTTTATCCTACGTAAAACGTCACGTAAAACGCGACTGAAAATTAGTGCCAATAATGATTACTTTTCGTTTTTTGATGGTTTAAACTTAAAAAATAACGAAAGATTCGTTTTATATTTTAGTTTTTGAGACCATAACGCAGTCGTAATTTTTTTTAAATTCTCGTTTTAAGTAGGTTATTTTAATACTAGGCGAATGTAAAATTGTACTGGATATTTATGGCATTTTTTTGTTGATTTGATATAGATTTTAGTTTTTGATAGAATATAGTTTTTGATATATATATAGTTTTTGATATAATAGGGTTGTCATTTTGTTGGGATGCTCATTCCTTTATATTATAATAAAATTTTTAATGGTACTGAAAATTTGTATCAATAATGATATTTGGTTTTTTATTCCTTACCTTGAAAGTTTAAAGGAACATTCGCTTTGATTTTTAGTTTGGAATTGGTTGTTTTTTTAATCATATCATTTTATTTGATTTTTAATCTGATAAATTGTTAATATGAATCTCTTAGGTTGTCTCCATGTAAAATCTACATTCTTTTCACATTCCAATAATAATATTGGAATATAAAAAGCATGTAGATTTTTAAATAGTAAAAAAATCGATTTTTTTTCGTAAAATTAGATTATTTATTTTTATTAAAATCGATTTTTGACAAATCGATTAATATTGAATACCCAAAAATCGATTTTTATTTAATCGATTCTTTTCCATTAATCTCACATCCCTACTATGTACTCCCCTCTTGTTTATTTACTCTTTATCTTCACCTCTTTTTCATAAAAAGTCGTTGTCAACGTACTTCGTATTGACAATCAGGCGCCGTTGACTAAAAATCATTTATATATTATAAACATCCTTTGGAAAAATAAAATATTTATTATTAGCCTTTAGGGTTTTTAGTGACTCACTTGATATATCTAAAACTTAATTTTAAAACGAACTAAACTATAATTTAATTTAATACTGGGCAATCACTTTAATTATAATAAATATCACACTTATAATATTCTAATTCTAATAGGAACTATAATCAAAACAAGCAACATTGAAAATTTAGTGCTGCCAACTGACAAGCTGCCATTAAGCGACAAGTTAGTTAAGTTGAATTATCTAAAAAATCCACGGTAATACGCCATTTTGTTAAGACGGGTAATCGTTTCCCGCTTTTCGTTTATTTTGTTGGAAATAAAAGTGCATACATACTTTGGTATTCAAAACATAAGTTAAGGTAAGTTAATATTTGTATACGTCTAAAATGTACACGACTGAAAAACTTAATCTTAAGCCGGTATATAATTATAGATTGTTTCTTTATTTAAATTATTGTTTTTATAGAAATCATCCTAAAGCAAGTATCATGGATAATCAGAAAGAAAAAGAGCGAGATCGATCCAGACGTGGCGACAGGCCTTCACGTTTTTCAGATGTTGAGCGGGATCGATCAAATGACCGCGACCGAACGGAAGGAAAACGCCTGTTTGTGTCAAATATTCCCTACGAATATCGA
>DWTW01001838.1:0-11918 GCA_018246275.1 Papilio slateri
TATACACACTTGTATACTTATGAATAAATATATATATATTTCTATCCCCACTGATAAAACATGTGTTGTAGATTTATAAATATTTGAGAAACAACTTTGAATATAGTTATGAGTTTTCACAGAAATTGGACAGACAATTATTAGATAACTTCATCATGTCACTTTTTGGCTGTCGGTATGCACGCATTGTCATAATTTTACTTTCATAATTTTTTCCAAACACACCAAACGAAGTATAACTTAAAAAACAGTTTTGATGCATTTGTTACATGATATGTTAAATTGATAATGATTCCTTCAGTTCACAATTTGATGACAGTTTATAATATGATAAGTTCACAATAGTTGGTGACATATAAACATATGTGTGTTCTTGTCTATATATATTGAAAACCTTTATAGATATCAAAAAGACAATGACTGGAGAATATGTGGTTATTTGAGATTGTAGTCATTACAGATCAACAATATCTATCTAGAATAGGCTACTATAAGGAAAGTGTTTGTGCATACATGTAATAAGTTAAATTTCTTTGGTGTAACAAAATATAATAAATCCAAAAATTTCATCCCATATTTAATTGAATTTTCAGCCATAGTAACAGGCAGCCTATAGATCCGAAAATTTTCCGGGTTTGATTTTTTTTACTGGACCTTTTTTAATTTTAGTTGCATCGTTTTTTCGATCGCGATAATTTTTACACTTCTAGACATACGCATCTCGAAAACTGAAAAAGAAATTAAAACATATATTACCTGTTGTTTTTTCGGTGCCAAAACAAGCTCTTTTTTGTTACACTTTTTTTTATTACTTTAGATATTGTTTTTAATCTCTTCATTAACTTCATTTACATATCTGTTAACACAAATAATGCAGTATTTATACGAAATCGCTTTATAAATTTCTTGAAATGCATAATTCGCGAACTCAAAACCTTGTACCACAATTCCATTTGAATTATAATTTACGAAAAAAACGACAAGTAATTAAGTTTTGATTATTCGCGATAGGTTAATTAATATGTTCGAACGTTATTACAGCATTTCAAAACATAATTGCGTTTATTATTCACTATTCACTAAAAGTTACAAAACAGCAAGCCGATATCACCCATATTATTTTTTGACAGGTCTTTTTTCTTGGTATTCTATAAACTCTATGATACGTTTTTTTATATATACTGCATACGACTTGATAATTATTAGATTTACTTCAATAAAATTCTTTATATATTTATATTATCTTATACGATAATTCAGAAAATTTACGACATTTATTAAATAGGCGTCAAATCTAAATACATACAGGTTTCATAATTTATTGTCATAGTTTAGAAATAAACTATAAACCTCACTGTTAATAAATGGATTTTTATTCTATGGTACAAGTCAAGTACAAGATTTCACTTCATGACTCCTTAAATCTTTTAATTCCTGCCAAACTGATCGCTTCCGTAAAATTATTTTTCGAACGCATCAATAATAAAAACGGAGGTAAATTCTAAACTTATTTTGATTGTATTTTATTTCTATCCTACTTGCTGCGACGTTAATCTTGACTCTAATTTTTTGTTTGTTACAAAAAACTACAAAATGGATTTGCAGTGGCAAAGGGCATATTGGATTAGAAAAAATGGCAAAGTTGGTCAATATCAAAGAAATTGTGAAACATATAGCAAATGGTACACTGAACGACAAGTTGTGTCGTATATGTCTTCTGCCTTTGAATGCCCTTAGTGAGGACATGTTTACTAAGATTTGCAAAAATGATAAAGAATACTGCATTGCAGACGTATTAGAAAAAGTCTGTGATATAAAGGTATGAACATTTTATTGTAGTGGAGAATATTCGAACATTTTTCTTTTATAGTTAAGTATAATATTCCTAGTTAACCATACCAACCATACATGCTACATACCACGTTGGACTACGTCTACACAAAAGACAATGTACATTTTCAGTTAACTATTTAAAGACCACTACAGTCTTAGTTATATTTCTACTGCAAGTTATTACATAGATACTCAATGACCTGCCAAGACTTGTTACATCCTCTATATAAGTTAGCATTTACAATTAGATTTGCATTTTATTCTTGTCTCTGCTACTGTAGTAGTAGAAGGTCAAGTAGTGAATCTTAGGTCTCATTGTGTTGCCACGTAAATTAAAAAAAAAAAAACTAATTCCAGATCTTCCCGGAGGAAAAATACAAAATTTGTTGCGATTGTTTCATAACTGCATCATCTGCCTATAAATTTTATTTATTAGGTAAACGGAGTGAAGAGATTCTTGACTTTTACATCAGTCTGTTGGAGAACCATATAAATCTTATTGATATTAATGACAACATAGCATTGGAATCTCTGTGCATCAAATTGCCTTTATTTATTCCAGAAACAGAGATATTTGATTATAATTTAACTGGTGTTTTAAATGATAACACGGTGGAATATATTGAAGGTGATTATAACATAAATAATAGTGACAGTCCAATAGATGCCGACAGTCAGAATGTTACTGAAAGTGAAGATGATAGTGATATAGTTATGATTGCTGATGAGAATGGTGATCGGACATTTTTCAAAGCTCAAAACGGTACTTTAGTTCCTGTAAATGAGATTGGTAAGAAACAGTTAAATGATGTGTTAAAGAAAACATTTCCAAAGGGTGAGAGAGTACGGAGGAAGAGACGTCGCAACCCCATGAACTATATTAATTGTAGCCAATGCCCGGTGCGATATAAATTTGTAAGTAAACTGAAGGAACATATGAAATCTGAGCATGACATTGATTTGTTTGTGTGTTCGGTAAGTGATCTTTGTTATTTAACCTGTTCCTCCTAAGAGACAGTCTGTGGCTGTCAGTTAATTCTTTCATTAATATATATATACACATATAAGTTAGCACTTGTGCCTGTAATTCAGAAGGTTAGGCAGAGATAAGAGATTTTTATACACAATCCTGCACCTTCTATCTCTTCTACATTCATGTATCTATGCAATAATACTTGTAACTTATGCATTCTCTTAATATTTTTTTTCTTTAGTATGGGTTTTTTTTTCATTAAAGTTACTAGGCCATTTATTAAAAACCTTGGCTTTTGATATTCTATTCAACTTTTTGCAGGTATGTAAATTAGTTATTGAAGATGAAGATGAATTCAACAAGCACCTTGAAACACATACAGATGTACACAAGTGTGCAGAGTGTAACTTGGTATTCAAGACCAAAGAGCGAATTGCAGCACATCAGAAATGGCACAATACAATGGAAAATATGAAGGGAACAGAAGAGGTGCATGTTTGTGAAGTCTGTGGCTTGGTGTTGATGGATGAAGACCAGTTGATTGAACACAATGAGAAGAAACATATGAAGAAATACACATGTTACTACTGTGGGCGCATGTACAAAGGGGAGACCAGTTTTGAGTTTCATATAAAGAAACATGAGATGCATATGAGTGATGCAAAGTAAATATTACTTTATTTAACTGATTTAACTTCTGATTTGAGTCCCTATGTGCTGTATATAATAGGTAGCCGCTTTTGACCATGCCGATTAGACTTCAAATGTGATAGGGTGAGCCTGTCTTATTATCGCTTTACCTCACTATCCTCTTTTTGTACCTCAGTGCTTGACTTATTTATTGCAAGTTACTTAGGAAACAGATGGAGAAAGCTTTACCCTTGCAGGGACCATACTAACATTAGACTAACATACAAGGGGCGTTCAATATATTCTCGGTATCGGGGTGATATACTAATTATGAGGGTAAATTAATTCTCTCATTAGTTAAAGACACTCTTTGAGGGTAAAAATATAGAATTTTATTTAAATGTCACCATTAATCTTTAAGATATCATTACGAAAAGGCAACTAAGATGACTGATACGACAGTGTTAAAATCGAGCCTTGTGCTGTGATAAAATTCTTACAAAACAAGAGAAAGTTATTCATAAAGACATGGTGCCTGTTTACCAAGAATTTGCTCCTTCATTATCTACTATTCAGAAGTGGTCTGGTGAATTCAAACAGGGTAGAGAGAGTATTGAAAATGATTCACATGCCGGCTGGCCGGTTAGTGCCACTGCTGAAGAAAAAGTCAAAATCGTTGACAAACTTGTACTCGAAGATGCCTGTGTAATTGTGAGTTTACACCGCTGAAAACATTGCATAAACCATGTTGTTATATCTCCCTTTTGCTATAAAAAAAAAACTAAGATTACGGCATGTTTTATGTAAATGTTTTCTGCAGTATGAACTCACGGTAAGTACACGGTAATTACTAAGCTATCCGTGGGTACTATTTACACTATCCTTCATAAGAATCTGAATCTGTCAAAGGTCAGCGCAAGATGGGTGCCACTAATGTTCACGGTGATTCAGAAACAAGCGCGAGTTGAATGTTGCAAAGAGTTTTTGGAGCTCTGTGGTGAAAATCCACATAGTATTTTCGTAATTTAATTTATTACGTACTTTAAAAAAAAGGCGTGTAAAAACGACCGCCGGTGTCTTGCTTCTTTACGATGCCCCGGTTCACGAAGGGCGCGTTGCCAAGGTTGCTGTGAGGATTGCGGATTTGAAGAAATCAGTCAACCACCCTACAGCACGGACCTAGCACCTAGTGATTATTTTGTGATCCCCAACCTCAAGAAAGATTTCCTCGAGTATTTTTCCGATGATGAAGTTGATTTGATGAACATTTTTCAGACAAGGAAGAAATATATATTTTAGAGGGTATTGAAAAGTTACTTTCCCGCTCAAGTATATTGAGGTAAAGGGGGACTACATTGAAAAATAAATTACATTCAGAATTTTGTGCTTATTCTTTAATGCCTACGGTCAAAATACATTGAACGCACCTCGTAGTTATAATGTAATAACCAACCTTTGAAGGTAAATGTGAAGTGTGAGGTGTGGCCAATAAAGCTAATAATTTTCAGGAAACAGAATAACAAAATAAATATCAAAGAAGAAGATAAGAATGCGTCGAAGAAAAAGAAGTTCTCCTGTGCGACGTGTCAGCGTGACTTTGTGGACGAGCGCTCGCTGATGTGGCATCAACGCCTTCACACTAACGAGAGGCCGTATGTTTGTGATGTGAGTGATATTTTTAGTAATATTCTATTATTTTGGATCCTGTTGTCAACTTAAACTGCAGCTATCACAATGGTAGAGCTCTGCGGTAAAATAGTCAGTTATTACATGAGTGGGCTGGCTCGATCAGGGACTTCAATTAAAACAGTCCTGAAGTAGAGGTTTTATGCTTCTGCTTTCTTCCTGATGAGTGAGGCGCTGGAGGTTAAATCATCTTCAGATTCCTTTCTTCCCTTCTTTGACCCTTCCAACAGTTTCCTGCATGCTTATCTGACTACCGACCAGTTTCTCGCTTGTTTGTTTAACTAACAGCCAGTTTCCTGCTTGATTGTTTGACTTACAACCAGTTTCCTGTTTGCTTGATTGACTCCTACCATAAAAAGTGTACGATGTGTCGCAGGTGTGCGGTCGCGGCTTCGTGTCGCTGAACCGTCGTAACCAGCACGCGGTGTGTGCGCACACGGCGCCCGCGCGCCGCTGCCCGCTCTGTCCCGCGCTCTTCCATCTACGCTCCATGGTCAACACGCACGTCAAGAAGGTAACATACTATTCATTTAAATTATCTTCTACATAACGCTCTTCTTTAATTTCGCTCTGATAAGCTCGGTACTCCTGTTCAACATTTAAACTGCCCTAGGACCTAAGGATTCCTTTCTTAATTTTAATTCTTCAAGCTGCATTTTGGAATAGATAGCAGAATCCTGTGGCTATTTATTTAAAGGGTCAAACAGGCACATCATTCGCCGCATCTTTAGACGAAAGTCCTTCTAGGGATCCTGCTTGGACTAGGTCTCACAATTCTACATCTAGCATTGGACTTGTAAACACTAATTGCCGAGTCACTGAGACGTTATTGTAACTTGCAGGTGCACCTCAAAGAGCACAAGCGTCGTAATCGAAGCAGCAAACACCAGAACGTATTTTGGCGCACGCAACCCGTGCCCATACAAGAGCTCAGCGTGTCCATACAGAACGAGATTTTAGAATTACAAGCGGCGCAACAGGAGAAAAAAACTGTTAGTGAAAATCATCTCAATTTAAGCTAGATTCAACCAGTCATGGTAAAAGACGTCCATTACGATGTTGGCAGCCGTTAAAATAGATCGGTCATCCAAACCTTGACCAGATCGTTGGTCCATCTTGTGAGGAGCCTAACAACGCCGCATCTGTCGACGAGCTACGCAAGGACCATGTCATTTTGTTGAAGCCCATGGGTCAAATTATAGAGGCAATGATTTTAAATACAACTCATTTAGGGTGTTAATGTAATGTTAACAAGTTGATGTACTGTTTCTGTCTTTGCTTAAGTACCGTCACTTAAATATTAGGCAATATTAGGAAACTAACCCACTGTGGGTTAGTTTTTTTTTCACATATATAGTTTACTAAGATAGTTTTGTAATTACTTCCTACCCAAATAATGGATCTGGTTTGTTGTTTGTAATAAAAACAGTATTTAAGAAATAAATAGTTTTATTTTTTGAACATCAATACCACCTATTTATAACACAAATAACAAATTACACATATTCATTATGGTGCTTCTACCAACAAGCGATGGTTTACAAAAACCGCTGTAATCCAGTTTAAATGACGCCCGGGTAGATAAGTTACTGCCCTGTCGTTTCAGTTAGTACGAAAAATCATACGATACAAAATGACTTCATGCACTTATGATTTGGTTGTAGTTAAGCCGATAACAATTGGTTATTGCTCATAAAGTTCCACACAGAAGTTACACCGTTACTCGCATCAACCGGCTTGCATCTCCGTTAACGTATGACGTTGTGTGTACACGTGTGTACGCAGCTGATAATATTTGCTCATACAAATGCAACAATAATACTAAAATGACTTAAAACACGACGGGCACATACAAAACCTTTGTGAGCTGATGTTCGCTCTTCAGCTGGTGGTGGGCAGAAATAACGTCGGTACAAAAGCAAGCGAGGACTTGGCATTATTGCATTTTTTGTCTTCATTTGTTCAAATTGCAATAAATGGGATGATAGTAATTCTTATTTAAAAGGTTTAATGAAACAATATTTTTTTTCTGTATATACATTTATTTTCTTTTTTTTGCAATTTTAATTGAATTTTTTTCCGGATATATAATCATATATAATAGTAATCAAGTGGCTATTGCTATGTACAACTTATGAATTATTTTAGAAGGTCCTTACAACTACACTTGAGTCTTATTATCTAGGTGGAATCATCTCTAGTTTAAATACATAAGACAATAATTGATTTCATGAGTTATTCAAAGTCGACATGTTTTCTGTGCTGTATAAAATTCAAATTGATAATTTTTTATGCAATCTATTAGCTTATAAATGAACAAATAAAACTACCAATTGTAGACAATCATACACACATTCCCGTTAACCTGTCTAAATAAACTTGGAGAATTCACGAGATTATGAGAGACGGATTAGAAGGTCGTCGAAGAACCTCAAAATCTTCCAATACAATTTATAATATTAATTAGAAAATTGCGTTTTTTATGCGTTATGTTTTTATTTTATGTACAGGTAATTTACCAGCGACGGATGTACATATTTGTTGCCAGTAGGATAATTAAATGTTACCTTCATATTAATTACATCAATGAAATTGTAACAGGTGTGCACCACCGTCTTAATTAGGTACACAACAAACACAAGCGAAAATCGATTATTTCTATGTGTCAGTTTCTAGAAAAGTCTGTTCACCAGGAGCGGAGTTCTGAGGTAACAAACATAAAGAAACACACAGAAAAATTGAGAACCTCCTCCTTTTTGAAGTCGGTTAAAAAAATCTAAGTTTTGAAATGTTAATTGTTCACCATTTTTTTTTAATATTTAAAAAATCCCAATAGTGCCAACCGTAAACTCTGTCTTGGGCTCATCAAGCGTACTCAGCATGCTGGTCAATCCGCCGCTAGTAATTACACTAGCTCATGGCCTTTATAGTTTGTACATTTTTTTTTACTAGTCAGTGACACTGAATATATATAAAGTAAATAAGAATTGTCCTGTTAGTTTTGGACACTTAGTGGTTTAAGAAGATCAGAAATAAATGACTTGGGCCACATGGACAGCCTTCCTACACGGTAGGTGACTACGAGCGGTATAAGGTATAGAATATACAGCCGTAAAAAAGTATAATTCATCTTGTGTTATAAGTAAAAGAAAGAATTGAAATAAATTTGCCTACGTCTATATTTCTACCAATTCAATCAATATTTCGATTCAATGGACATGGCCGTCACTATATTTTCAATCTGCTGGAATATCGTAAAAGGATTGATATAAAACTCCCGGCAGAATATAAGTACCTATATGTTTATAAGATGGTCTACATTCACCAATACAAACTAACGAGCCAAGTGACTAGACTAATTCATTCATTTAATGAATTGCTGCTTACAAGACACATATTAGCGTGATCGCACATGGCGACTTTGTGGTTTTAATATTTTCGATAGCCACGATTCAATGTTACAGCATAGAGTGGTGCTCCCCAATGTCGCCCTAACGAAGCAACGACGGATCGATACAGTCAGCACAGCAATGCTGTTCGTTGCAGTCGTGCGTTACAAACGCGAACAACATCCAAATGTAGCGACGCAGACGCGTGCTCGCGAACCGAACGCTAGCATCTACAAAAAGTCACCGAAGGCGACCTCCCTTAGATTACTAGCGATTCCGTCTTATAACGCCATGGTGACCGAATATAGCAATAAAGGTGGTACGGTACTTGGGGGAACGTCTGTGCCTGAATTGGAACAAATATAGCCATGTGGAAAAGGTCTGTCGGAGATATTTTGTTAACAAAATGGAGTTTTTATTTCATAAAAGAGCGTGAAACATACTTATAGTTGTGATGTTACAGACATAACAAGGAAACGGCTCGTACAAAAAGTAGAATAGTCTGGAAACGTTGATACTGGAACGTTGGTTGACTTCCATGTAAAATAATTGACGAAACACAATGAATTTAAAATAACGAACCAATTACGGGCACGTGAGTATAAAAAGTGTAAAAAAAGTGGTAGGTAGTGAGTATAGTAAGTGGTATTGTTACATCACAATTACAAGTATTATATGCCCACCTTCATTAGTTGAAACAATTACTCGTGCACAATAACATGAGACCTTAGTCCAACAATATCACAGTGGCGTACTAGTACAGTGTACAAAAAGATTACATCCTAAAATAATCTGGAGATTAATTAAGGTATGTCGCTCGTTGTACGCACCTGGGGAGGCAAGACGTGAGCGTGCGCGAGTCTCATGTGTTTGCATATATTGTGCATGCATAGCAATATATACGAGGAATGATATATATAATATTGAGTGCCAAAGATAATGGCACAAATAATTATAACTATTCCACTTAACACTTGTTGAACTTGAATCAGATATTGTGAAAAGAAGAAAATTAAAGAAATTTATAGCAAGAAAATATGTTGTACAGTCTTTATCTCTGTATGACGTTGCTTATACATTGCCCCACGGGTTTGTTCATTGCTTTGGTTAATAAGGTGTGTGTTTATTAATTATGCAGAATATACACTCACTATTTATAAATAAATAAAAGTCAAGTTTTAACCACATCAGATGATGAATGAAATGAATGATAAACGATGACTACGCATCATAATAGACCTTCCACAATATGGGATTAAAAATGTTTCGTTTATTTAGTTATTTGACTGTTGGAAGGAAGTCCTTTTTATGGTAAAAGCAAAGGGCAATGCCACACGGGCGTTGCGATGACGGAGCGGTGATGCTGCGTAGTTTTACAATATAAACAACAACCGCCCCAAAACGACGTGCGTTGACAGAGAGACGAAGCGGAGAGGGGTGCGGCGCCGCAGCGACAACGCAGCAGGGACGCTGCGTCGTCAAAGAGCTGAGCGTTGTGTCACCGCATTTGCTCGTGTAGCAGACCGTCTGTCGTAATCATAGTACTGCGACGATGCAACGCCTATGTGGCATTGCAGAGTATGTCCAGGGCAATGTATACAAGCTATCGACCAGAAGAAATACATCAACAGGAATTATTGGGTGTTTGTCAAAAATTACTAAAATAGCCACGAAATCATCAAAGAGATTTAAAAAAAAAAACAATATTTTCCCTGTAATGATCTACTAATGATCGTCTTAACAATTGAGTGAACAAAACTTACTTGCGGCCGCATTTAATCCATCCATTGACCTGCAATTAAAGGTAAAAAAACACAGGACCTTCAAAATATAAAATACTTATAGAATCTATGTTTTTTTTTGCGATATTTGCGAATTATACTAACTACGCTAAACTTACGTAAAAATGTTGCTCCATGATACATCTGGAGGTGATTGGAATAAATTAAAAATATAACATTTTCCTCTTTCACCCCCATTGCTTCCACCATATGGGCCGTGCTGGAATCTGAGATGCCAGTTAAATTTTACTAATAACATTATATATTAGCAATGCACAGATTTTTATGCCCTTCATTGGTTATCATTTTAAATCAAATTACCATAAATTGTAATAATTATACCATTATTTTTGCCCGACTGACAAGGTGGGTTGACTGTTCCATTGTGACCTCCTGTAGCCTAAAAGGCTTGACCAATTTTGGAGAGTGAAGTGTCATTAAATTTATATTTCCGAAGTATCACAGAGGTCACAGTTACAGTCAGTTGGGTTTATTGTTTTTTTTTTTCAAAATAACTATTGCTTGTCATGTTTATTTATTTCAAATCTTTGATATATATTAAGAGATCACAATAAAGCCTTAGTTAATACAATTGTTTAAATGGATTGACAAAACAATTTAATTGTGAGATATAATCTGATATAAATTGCTTTATTATTGCCCCATAATTAAATAATTTTTCAATACAAATGGTTATTACAGTCCAGCAAATAGGTTTGGAAAATACTTCACAATGAGTTTTTCCTTAATAAATGGCATAATAATGTGCATCTCTAATATAACATAGACTTGAGATTGAATGAAATTAAAATCAACTTCAATTGTTACAAGAAAGAGGCAAAGGCTCTTTCATTTTCAAGTATCAAATTCATCAACTCTCATAAACTTACAAAATATTAATCTACCGACTTACCAAAGTCCAGCGGCAAAGGCCAACCAATGCACCGTGTCCTGCTTATACTAGAATCACAATGCACTCGCAATAGTTCACTTAATGACGTCACTATACGTATATATTAAGCACGTTTCACTTTGTTCTTCTTGACGTGACTGGTTCCGAATATGAACCGGTGACGCCACTGTTCGTACTGCTACGTACACACGATGCTATTGGATGTGGATGGGTGCTCGGCCGGCATCTGTTTGTCCGCCTTGTTCCGTTGCTCGATTTGCTCCGCCGTCAGCGGCTGTGCTGTCCCATTCTGAATGTTAACCTCGTACATGTTCGATGAGTTTGAGTCTTCATTGTAGGATAACACACTCACTTCGTCGGTCTGAGAATGAGAACAATTTTAATATTTTTAGCTTATTTTCACCTTTTACATTTTATTATAATTTTAACTAAAGGTAAATATATGCATAGTGAGCTATACTCTAAACTCTATAACGTAGAGTCATTGTTGTTTTACAGAATGTAATGTAAAGATGCAACTTATGAATGTATGTTACTTATGAGTGTATGTAACTTATTAGTGTATGTAATTTATGACTGTATGTTACTTATGAGTGTATGCGACTTATGAGTGTATGTAACTTATGAGTCTATGTAACTTATGAGTGTATGTAACTTATTAGTGTATGTAATTTATGACTGTATGTTACTTATGAGTGTATGCGACTTATGAG
>DWTW01001839.1:0-11917 GCA_018246275.1 Papilio slateri
TTTATACATTTTTTATTAATTAGTAATAACCAAACAATAATAATAGGTCATTACCGTAAATAAACTAACCTTAAAATTTGAACCCTTCGCTTCCCGTTTATTTTGATTGATACATCATTAATGACGCTCGCGCGAAGTTGTCGCGGTGAAATGATCACTTTTATCAATTTCGATAATTAAATTGTGAAATGGACCAATAAATTCTCATAGGTGATCAATTCAGGGCTTATGGGCGATTTGTATTTGAATAACTGTGTAGAACTTGTTTTATGTCCTTACACAGTAAAGCTTTTAAATCGAATTTAAATAGTTAAGGAAACGTTTGATAAACTACCAAATCTAAGGGGTTTTTTGTTACTTTTTTAATATAAATAATATAATGGAAACGAAAAATAATTCAGGACGACATCAAAACTTTAATAAAAATTAAACAGTATTGTGTTATTAATCATTCAGAATTTAGGTCATGATTCTATTAAAAAATCCGAATAAATAAGGAACAAGCAATGGGATACTTTTAATTTAAAACGGTTAACGGCAACTAAAATAAAAGTTTGCACAAAGTTTGGAAGCATCGCCCACGTGGCGGCGGTGGGCGGATCTACGGCCGGCTCATCCCCCACCTGTTGCTTATCCGGCTGATCCGCCCCCACGCGGATATGCGCACGGATATAACGACGCAGACGGATATAGGGATACGACTATATCCACGCTCGCCACGCCTGAAGCGCCGCCCAACTGAAAGAATTTTCAGCGCGATTAGCGCTTAGTTTCTGATACGATCTGTATTTACAGAACAGAAGTTGAATAACTTATATTTTTATATCGTTATATTTGTTGAATGGATTTTTTTAATACTTAAGGATAAAACAATATAAATATCAGTTTGAAATGTTATTGTCTTTTATAACTTTAGAGGCGACTAAGCAATATTTTTAGAATGTTACACAATATTAATATACATACGAAATTACTACATTTATATAATTACAATACTCATGATTAAATATTTTAAATTAAATAACAAGCGAACATTTAACTAAAATTTAAAAATACACCTTTTCACCATACTTTTTTACCTTTACTTTAATTTGTTAATGCAAGTTTATTCCAAAATCAAATCAATCGAAAAAAAATATCTGGACTGGATTTCTATATAAACATCATTTTTATATAATAACTGCCTTCGTTAATATTAAAAAGCCCAAATTTTAGTACGAGGAGAAGGAGAGAAGTATGATAAGGAAATATCAATGCAGCCTTTGGGCTTATAAACTCTTAACTACCTTAACTCTCTTGACTTACAACTCTTTGGAGTTACAGTTGTTTTGTAACTGCTTTTTTCTTTTTTTACCGTTAATGTCGGCACATCTTCATGGCGATATAAAATAACTATGATTTAGTCTATAAAAATATATGTTAGCGATAGTGTATTTAACAGTGGTAAAGCCCGCAACAACATCTGTTGCACGAATGGGTCGGCTCGACCGGTGAAATACCACGACCTCATAGAAGACAGGTGTGAAGTAGAAGTATGCTTCTGCGTTTCGTCTGACGAGTGAGGTGCCTGAGGCCCAATTTCAGTCCTCTTCCCTTTCTCACTCTTTCCTAATAAGGATAGGATGGAAAGGGGAAGTGGATTGGACGGGGAGGGTATGAATAAGAGAAGGAAATATCCTTTTTCCTGTTTATCCCTTCTGTCCATTAAAGGTAGGCAACGCATCTGTGACTCATTTGCTTGTTGCGGATGCCTATGGATAGCGGTCACTTAACATCAGGTGACCCGCTTGCTCGTTTGCCACCTACTTGCATAAAAAAAGTTAAATAAAAAATCTTTTAATTATCACGTTATTGCGAGCGACGTAATCAAATACGCTTCAAAGAACAGTTTAATACCTCAATGTCGGACGGAATAATCATGTTGCACTAAGAACCGGGGAAAATGAAACAATAGATTATAATAAAATAAATATTTGTCAGCCGTATGTAACTTCGCTAGCTCGTAAAAGAAAATGAACATTTACATGATGGTAATAAAATTCCAAAATATTTTTTTTACATTTTATACAGAATGGAAATGAGGAAAATGAAAAGACCTTATGAAAGACAGCTATGCGATAAAATAATTAACTGTTCGTTCCTAATTGTATTAAAACACAATCAACCCTTGATAAATTAATGGAAAGACTACATCTAAATCTCAGACAGGGGCACAAAGGTCTGCTACATTTAAGCAACATTCAGTCCGTCTAAGATCCAAGACGTATTAGTTCGGACGACAACTAAACTCTTAATTGGCCCCCAATCGAATTACGAAACGGGGAAATGAACCCCCGATACGGCACTTAGCAGTAGCGGATCCTTTTAACGGTTTGGTGAAGACGGATCCCTTTTGCGAGACGATAGTCGCCAATTAAGGGATATGAGCGACTAAGGTAAGGTAACCTTTGCGGCTAAGTTTTACCTCTGTTAAATTTAACTAAAAACCTACCACTTCTAATAAGATACAAAAATATAACAAAATTTCTAGTGAAGTCTAAATTTGTTACGTCTTAAGAAAGATTTAAAATATTTAAGGGCTCCGGTTACACCCACTTATAAAACTTAGAAACGATACATTTTCATATTACACAAAATCACGACAATCATTTTGTCCATCTTATAGGATGAATTTAAATCTAATCCCAAATGTCAGGTGTGTGGTGTACACACACCTGACATAGGCGCTAGTGTTTAGCTCAAAAGTTTACCATCTGTTACGTTGGTCCAAATAACGATCGTCCAATAAGCTATGAACCATACAATGGAAAAACATTGTACTATAAAAATAAAATTTCATCTATGAAACTCAACAAATTCTATTAGTCGTAAGATAGCCGCACGATGGGTTTGATGATGGTACTTATTCCAAAAGATCACATATTCAAATTAAGTTCCGTAGTACTTGCGAGTTGTCCGGTGCGGCGGCAAGACGCTAGCGAAGCACTTTGCTTGTCGATAGTTCTAAATTAGCTAGCAAGACGAGTTTCACCGTTCAATTAATCTCAGTTCAAAGTTTAGTAAAGTTTAATAAACTTAAAATTAAGAAACCCACGAATTTTGTGATAGGCCTTTATAGGATAATTTTTTATAATTATTTTTTCTAAATTTTACCTAAGCAATGAAATATTTTAAGTGTAGCAACAAACTGGCTTTTATTTTCAAAATAATCAAGGATTATGCGATATTTGAAACAAGTAAAAAAGTAACTTATTAATACGAGTAGCTTTTATTCCGAAACAGTACAACATTTGTTAAACTAATAGTTAACCACGATAAATTTAAAGTTAACTAAATGTAGTGCTAACGAGAGACCTCCTTGGTCATCGTGCGGCAGCCGTCTTCAGAGGCGTTACTGGGAAATGCACTAATGCCCTCCGATACCGTGGAAAACTGTTAAGGGGTTGGTTAGGGGCTTTCTAAGACACTGATATAATTAGTGCATTGTGCCTCTCTGACGTCCTATATTAAACGATAACGGTATTTGCGTCTGATAAATCAATCATCACGCCATACTCAGCCTTATAACTATAGTAATAAGGTATATAGGTAATTTGCAATTTATCTAGATACATTTATGCAGAGGTTAGGGAAGTTTGCTCCAAGTTATTGGCCACAAGCAAGGGGTCATTATCATCCAGAAAGCACACTGAACGCTTCTTAATTGGGCGCCCCGAGCTTAGATTCAATAACTTAGATTTTATGACGTTGTTGTAGTAAATTGGGTTACGTATGCATTAGTTACAATAATTAAAGTTAATTTTTAAAATAATTATTGGAAAGTAATACTTATTATTCTTGATTGAAATCAACCTGTTAAAATCTTAATTTAACAAAAGATGTTTTTGCTGAGATTTACCGATTTAAAAAATCTGATGCAAATAGAAAGCTCTTGTTCATTTTTTTTATTTGTCTCTTTATGTACACGAGCGAACCTGAGGTGGGCTGCTAGGTATTGATAAAATCGAGAATTATAGCTACAACACTAAAGAAAAAAATCCAACATCGATTCGAATTCGAAATTGCATGAAAATAAATTATTTTACATACAACATGCTACGCCATATATGAAAATTTAGCCGGTTGAGTTTTAGCACCGCAAATTTTGCATAAAAACATATATTATTATTAGAAAATGTAGCTTTGTAATTTTGAAAGTATTTTAAAAGGTTCAGGAAATGTAGATTTTATAAAGAAATAATTAACTAATTTAAATTGATTACGTACATAAAACAAAGAAAAATATATGATTTTAGTACACAAGCATTACGTAGCATTAAATTGTACGCCGTAGCACGGCACTGGCGTAGCATTGCGAGAGTCGTTACGGCTGGGCTACGGCTTTGCGAATAAATATGGATCTTTTAAAGCGCGCCGCCTCCTAATTGCCTGAAGATGGACCGGCGCCAATTACAGCGGACATTTAGCCCGAGACTCCGGCGCCGATAAATAGACACGAGCTCAAGATTTTTTTATTTGTTAGCAATATCTTCTTTGATAAAATGCAGTAGGTACTAGCATTAATAATCAAAATGTGTATGAATTATGTATGAACCAAGGAAAATATGTTCTAAGTAACAGTTGGTGGAATAAAATAATAATAACTCATGCTTTCTTCACCCATACAGGTTAGATAATTTCGAGATATTCATCGATATTTTTAAATCCCAAATATGACAGAATCTTTATAAGCCTGGTCTAGTAAAAGTAGCTTATTATAATGTATGTTTAATTTTCAAGGCTTTCTTTAATTTTTAAGCTAAAGCCTTAACTACAAAGAACCAACAAAGAAAAATGGAAAACACGATTATTTATTAGATGAGATCCCATCATATCTCATCTAATAAATAATCGTTTTTGTAGTTCATTTGTAAACGTGATTGTAATAAAATCCTTTATTAAAATATTGGCTAATACGTGTGAATAAGCAAGTGTAATGTTTCATCGTGAAATTCATAAGCTATGTACTAACGTTACGGCCGCGATCGCGCACATTAGCCTTGTGATAGCGCCCGCCTGATGGCGTGTGCTCTCACACACGGACGCTTGAATGTGACAAGAAAATAATAGATGCATATATTTCTTTTATTTTGTTACGTATGCTTCTAAATTAATTAGTCCTGGGTTTTGAAGTTCCGTTGCTTAAAAATAATATATTTTTGAGTAAATTATTAATTTCAATTTCAGAACGCTACACATTAATTACCGTATGTGACGGTAATGAAGCAAAATCTGATTAGATTTTGTTTTTTGCTTCTGTTGGTCTCAATATAGATCTCTACAAAGAAAACAAAATGCAAAATTGCAAAAGTTTTTCTTTAAGATTATAAGATACTTGCTTTTGCTCGTGGCTTCACGCGCTCTAATTTTTTATACAAATTTTGTTAATATTTTCCTCGCTTAAATTTTATGAAACCTGATTCTGCGCATCAAAGCGATGTCAAAAGTTATTGTTGTCAAAACAAAATACGAAGTAGCATAGCAACCATATAATATTTCCAGAAGTTGTTGTAAGTGACGGTTATGGATTATAGATTGTTCGTTATTTAGGCGCGAAAGCATAACAAAACAAACATACATTCGGATCATAATTATTACTTATTAAAAAAGTAAGGATGCCACAGTACCTTTTCTCGTATATCGCTGCTTGTTAATAAGGAAAAAAGAGTGTAGCTCAGCCTATCCTATAAGCTTATAAAACTAGCAGTTGAAAAGATTAACAAGAATGTCAGTAAAAAAAAGAACAAATATTATGTTTTTAGTATAAATGTTTGAAATTCTTGTGGGCCGTGTGTCGCAGTCGGTAATGTGCGCGGTAGTTTATGTGGCGCGCGATAGTGGCCGCGACAGAGGTTATTCGTTGCGCTAATGTGCAGCTGCATCTCGTTTGCATTTCCCACTGAACACAACCTTACCAACACTACTAGCTACCGACTTTGATAAACAGATATCGTTCCACATTCGAAGAAAATATTGCTCTCTTACGTAATATTGGGTTATGACTAGGATATTAAAATATGACCAATGTTTCAATTGTCAAATCATCATTTACAAATATTACAATATTTACTAGAAAATATTGTTAAAAAGGTGTACTTACAATTTGCAAATGATTATGCAAGAATTAATGAAAGCATCGTTAGAACATGGCCAGAACGGACTCATATCGACGAGACAAGCATGAAGTACCAAGGGCTTGCAAAATATAAGTCCGTGTTCACTGTCTATTACTGGTGATCAGCTGGTTCCGAGGTATGGGCAGAGTGATATAATAATAAGAGCTATAAGTTCTGTTTAATGCCAAGGTCCCACCAAAGCATCACAATATTAGATAACATCACTATCCCTTGTACGCTACTGTACTTTGATTGCAAAGAATACATGGTATCAGTTCGAAGGTGAAGATTTTGGAGCTATTATAAACATTATCGATTCCTTCTTCACTTCATATAAATATAATTAATAGTTCGTGAAATACTGTTGATGTTATAATAAAAACAATTTATAAAGTTTTAAACTAGTATGAAAGGCATCTCTGAAAACTCGCAACAAAAATAGAGCGAGAAGCTAGAGTCGCGGCGATGGGCGGCGCGGACCCGAGCTAGCACTATTTTCATTTCGTATAGTGCCACATTTAATTTCGTGGAAATTCTAACGTAGCTTTGCAAAAATGTCAACTTTATTCCGCCTCAGCCGTCGCAGTTTCACTCGGATGCTTCGCTTCTTCATTTTCACGAATGTTCCGCAGTTTCGCGGCGGGCTTTGAGGAACTATAACTTGGGGAAAACTTACCGCAACTCTGAAGTGAGATGTAGCTCCCGACAAAAATTTATCAAAGCGTGTTTAAATTTCGTTATGACTTCTTTGCTTGGTTTTTGCTAAAGTTCTTCCCAGAAATAACTTACGTTTTTTTTCCTCGTCTCGATTAGTAGCATGAAATACATATGTATTTATTTTTAGGTTATATAACCTAAAAATAATTATGAACAGATTTGTAATATAGCTCATAATGGCCTTGCAAGTATCATTAATCACTTTTTTATTTTACATACATACATTAGTCAAATATAAATACATATTACGTAAGCATATAAAAGAGGAGTAACAGCCGTGAGCTCATTGAACAATACAAAATAAATGGTGGACATTGTCCTTTATAAAAACTGTCAATCAATAAACAGTCACCTTGAAGTCGTGAGTACATGACTTCTAATCTAATAGAGCTACAAGTTTATAGATATTGATTAGATTATGCCAGGTGGCCAATTTAGACAAAATATAGTAGAGAAATATTTTAGACGAAGAATGCAATTATTGATTAAGAGAACATAATTATGGTTTTTAATTTGTGTTTTACCATATCCACAATTTAAAAAAAAACAGTCTACTATGTATATTCTAACATTTTACTTACAGTCCAGATTTTAGTTTAGTTTCGATATAATTAATACAATACATATCCTCTTATGTTACCAAGGCATTATAACCTCAGATGTTGGTATTGGTGCAATTTGGAACTAAATAGGAACTAGATTCGATAATCACACACACACACACACACATACACACGCGCACTCACACACACACACACACACTAACGGACAAATAAGTCGTTTGCAGCGTAGCCGTGATAGATTAAAGTGAACATGAATTAAAACACACAAAATAATACTCCATAAGTATACTAGATTAGTTAGCATTAGTGCATAATATTATTAGTTATCTTTTAAAAAAAAGTAAATAGTCAAGTTCTGGTAGGAGTAACTAAAAGATAATTACACCTGTCCCCAGGTGGAGGTAAACAAGCAATCGAAGACCCGAACCGACTTGTTGGGCCTGAAATAATCCACGATAGAAAACTGAGAAAAAATAGATAATTACTTCTGCGCCCCGTGGAGGTGAGTGAAAGCCTACTCTCCTTTAGCTGTCCTCTTCTTTACCTGCATAAAATCCTAAGTAAGGTATGGCAAAGTATCTAGTATTCTTGTGGTCGTTACGTTTGTCTATGAAAAGCGGTCTTTGCTTAACATTAGGTGAACCATAAAAAAACTCTGGAAGATTAAGGCTAATGATATTCGATTAAAATTGCAAAAACGTTTCTTATTTATACCTCACTATAGTTTAATTACCGTTCATTAACTTAGTTATTTATCAACAACAATACACGATGCATTTTTTTATTATCAAATAATAATTTTAAATAACAAAACACTAATGTAAGAAAACAAAACACATCAGAAAAAAAAATCAAAATGTTATTCTGTAATACATTTGTGAACGTTGGCTTACCGATCTCATAACCCATCTGAAATTCATATTGAACGCCGATCGTATAAAGCCGAGTACACACGGTAAAAGGCTGAGCTCCCGCGGGAGGCGGGCCTGAGAGGCCACCAGCGATAGCACTCATCGGGAGAATAAGCCTGTTTCCCGACGTCGAGGTTTAGGGATGCGACATCGACTCAATGCTGTTTTATTCTGCTACCATCAATACTTAAAATGCTTGTGAACGATATAGTGATGTTCCCAAGTGGACTCGATAATTGTTGATGTCAGTCAATTCGTATGTAATGACTCCGCGAAGGTTTTTCTTTAAATCATGTTGATTTGAACATCGATTTCGATTTTCTTGCAGATCTCAGACATTATATAATGTATGTATGTATATAAAATTAATCACAAATACAGTGCAACTTTGATATATCAAGCTAAAGAGACTTAGAAAACATTGGTAATACCAAGTGATTTGTTACCATGAGGTTTTTATATAGAGGTTAGATTGGTCTACGATTCGTTTTAACAAGGTAACGATGATCATCCTACGAAAAATTTAACAAGTCTGAATCTGTCGACAGATGAATTGTTGTTATTGTGGAATTGTGTGTGATTAATTGGTAGGACACGTTATGTAAAGGCTATATGTTGACATAATTCGTTATAAAGAAGTTTTTGATAAATGTATTCGTAAATTAAGGGTATATTTTGCATTAAGTCAAGGGATTTTCGAAGAATTTGTTAAATCGAGGAAATTGTTATACTAAGGTAACACTGTAATGATTGTGGTCTATCCATATTCTATATTAATTGATTTTTAATAAAAAAGCAAACCTATATATACGAGTTAAAACAACCTCTAAGTGTAATGTAATTAAACTTTATTAAAGTAAAACTTTAATTACATCGACTCAAACTTTTCGTCTGTGTGTTGCATGTCGCGTGACGGTCGGCCGCGGAGTAGGGATAAAGTGACATATTTTACATAGATTACCACAAAATAATGGTTACATTTATAAACTGTGAAACTCGTGATGAATATGGAATTAATAATAGAATGATTGAAAATAATTGAAAAACGGATCAAAATGACTCAACGATAATAAAATATTGTTTTCAGTTTTTTAATATGTGTATATAATCTAAATGACTATTAAGTACTATGTATGTCGTACTCTGTCTTTGAGTATAGTTCAATAAAAATATTAGTTGGAGACTTAGTCTACTTTTATCATTTCCCATTATAATTCCAATTTTCCAAGTATAAAATTAAGATTGATAAAACGATTTTCATACCCTTAATAGAATATTATTCCAAAATTTTTTAGTTAAATGTTTATAGTGTGGAAAAAAGTGTCACTTTTACCGTGGTTTCATAAAACCAAACAATCCTTTTTTTTTCTTTAAATCATCCCAACCAAGTTTAAGCTTGTGCTCTACACGGTTCACGACAGTCGAACGGTGGATTCGAACCCACGATACTCGTGTTGTGCATGTTTCGCAGTCCGTACCCTTAACCGTTAGTTTGAACTACTAAAAGACATCGTAAGTGTAAGAGAAGCCTAATTATGAAAAGGTAAAGTAACTGAGTGGCTCTACTACTTTTTACCAGTGTACCAGGGCTGAATGTTTTGCCCTGTGTAGGGAACATGTGTCCGCTAGTTTGCACATGCAAGCTAGAGCAATTCTGGTCTCATGCAACTCTAGAATTAATTTCATATTCGTACCTGCGCCTGCAAGCCTGCGCGTACTTGTCGTTGTGCCCGGGGCGCGGCAGCAGCGCGCAGTAGTTCCTGCACATCTTGCATAACACCGGCCGCTCGGTGAACTGCACCGGCACCCCGGCCTCTTTCAGGTACGGGTTCAGATCCATGTAGCCCTGCAAAATTATGTCTTCATGCTATATATTCAGCGATCGTATTTAAGCTATCCTAAAATCTTCTTAGCTATATTAAACACAAAAATATTGAGAATGAGAGAAAGTTTGTTAGAACGGGAGTTAGTGAAGATAATGAGAAGATATGGCTATACCACATTGCAGAAACCCCTCGTGGTCTCAATGTAGTATTTTTTTATTATAGAAGGTGGAAAAAACAGACAGTTTCTACAACTGTCTATAGACATCTGCAACAAACTAAAGTGTTTCAGATGTCTTGTCTTGACAGTTGTTGCTGCTGTGGAGGTCTGCCACTGTTCTGTGGTTAACAAACTCACGTGGTGTATGAAGTGCACGTTGTGGTGCTTGGTGATGCGGCGCCGGCACAGCACGCAGGCCATGAGCGGCGCCAGCGCGCGGTAGTGCTCGCCGCACAGCGGTATCGTGTGCAGCCCCGGGTAGTCGCACTCGAGTTTCAACTGTAATGAAACGGTAATAAGGTACATATAGCGTGTTCTTTGCAAACGAATAACGGATCACCTAGGTAGAACGGTTGAAATATAATGAACTCTATTTTCTATAGATTACTGGCAAGTATAAATTATTGTAAGGTGGGGTTGTCAAGGGTAAAGGGTAAATCATATTATTAGAGGTAGGGTTAGCAAGTGAATCTTACCAGTTTGTTGACGCTGGACCTCATCTTGATGAGCCACTTCCTGCGTATGGAGTGGTCGGCGACGGCGGCGCAGCCCGCGGTGTGGCAGGTGGCGGTGCGCACCTCGCGCACCGGGTTCGTCTCTTCTGAACTCTCGTCCTCCATTGGACTGAGCGGATTCTCATTGCTGAAAAAGTAAACGTTTTATAAGAGATACTCTTTCCCATTTTATTTTCTTTCATCTTTATCTTTGGTTACGTATTTATAAGCAGTATATTATGCCTTTTTGTGTCGTGGTTTATTAAGTGTTTAAATCATAACAACCTGTCACGTAAATAGTGTGGCGTCTGACAATTGCAAGTGAGAATGTGGTATTAACTTGGCAAACGGAAATCTTTACAACAGTTAGGCTTTTTAAAGCGTGCGTTTTAAAAACATCCGTACACACACGGAGCGCGCGTTATAATGTCTGTACTCTCTTTTTCACTTACACATTATCAGGCTGCGAGGGAAGCTGTGGCATGAGAGGTTTCACGAGCGGCCTCTTGCGGTACGACGGGCAGTTGGCGCGCCGATCCACATGCCGGTAGCAAGCGTCGCACAGACAACTGTCTATGGTCAACTTCTCCTCGTCTGTAAAATTAAATTATCATAAAAACAAGTACAATTATTATCAATATTAACAAATGACAACATTAAAGACAAGACAAACGAGAGATTAATTTAGGAGTGGCCAAATTTATATAAACTTTAGACAAGCTCATGTTGAACTTGTCTATTGCTTTATTTCTCAATACAATACGTCTCATGATTGTAGATTTATGAATGCTTCAATATGTTATAATTTTATAAATTCAGCAATTATAGAAAATATATGACATACAAGAACGACCAACGTGGTTAAAATGTAAATAAATTCAACTTTAGCTTACCTGGATGAATCCGCCAGTCAGCTAATTAAATAGAAAAAAAAAACACTAACTCACAAAGCCCGGCATTTCATTTAAGCCAAACTAAGTCAGTAACAATCAAGTCAAGTCAGCGCCAATAGCCTAATGGTTAAGGGTACGGTC